>RQTK01001856.1:23344-34768 GCA_003991915.1 Elysia chlorotica
GTAGTAGTAGTAGTAGTAGTAGTAGTAGTAGTAGTAGTAGTAGTAGTAGTAGTAGTAGTAGTAGTAGTAGTAGTAGTAGTAGTAGTAGTAATAACAGTAGTAGTAGTAATAGCAGTAGTAGTAATAGTAGTAACACTAGTAATAGTAGTAATAGTAGTAAGGTATCCGAGTGAAAAAAAAGAATACACTTGAGAGCACACCAATCCACTTGCGGAGGAGGAGGAGGAGGAGGAGGAGGAGGAGGAGGAGAAGGAAGAGGAAAAAGCTCTGTTCTGTCCATTCTGATCTCGTGATTTTCCACAATTATAATCCCTTTGGGAACCGAAGACCAAGATGATCAATAGCAGTAGAGAGTTACAAGAGATGACTAAACTTTAAAAATATATTTTTGCTGATTGTTCCCTTCACCCCCTCCCCCCTCCCCATTGGATGCCCACTCGCACCGACCACTGGTCAGACTTCGTGGACAGCTCTGGCATGAGGATGTATGTGACCTCGCAGCTGAGGCAGCATGACGCTGGGATCATCATGGTCGGGGTGAACGTCGACAAGTACCACATCATCCCCCCGTACGAGGAAAGCTTTCTCTCCCAGGGAATCTGTCACGAGTCGTGTCTAGCAGAGGTGGATAGAGAGTGACAATAGTTTTCTTTTTTAAATGATAGAAGGAACAAAAGGAACGCAAAAACATGAAATTTAATATTACTTCTACAATAATTATATCGTAGTAAAAATAGTAGCAGCAACAATAGAAGTAGTAGCAGTAGTAGTAGTAGTAGTAGTAGTAGTAGTAGTAGTAGTAGTAGTAGTAGTAGTAGTAGTAGTAGTAGTATTGGTAGTAAAAACAATAATAATAATAACAAGAAGAACAAGAACAACAACGACGACGACAACGACGACGACGACCACTAATTCTAAAGTTTTCGCAGCAACCCAAGCTTAGAAAATCTACTTGTGATATCTTACAGGGTTTGGGTGGCCAAGAAATCCATGTTTTTGCCAACTTCCTGCACGCCCACCTGCTCGGCTCGAAGCTGCGTACTCGCCACTTCCGCAACGGCACGGAGTTACCGCCCCTACAGGAAGACAACAACTACGACTTTGACTACCAGGAGACCAGGTTCCTCAATGAGGAGAGGGTAATCAAAAAGGTAGGTTTGGATTTGGTCAGCGTAATCATTTAGCTATGACAAAGAGCTAAATGGTTTGATGAAATAAAAATGCTGAGCCCCTAACCAACGAGGAGTAAGTAATTATTAATCTGTCCGTTTTAAGTGTCACTGCGGAGAACGGACGAAGGCTTATTGACAGACATTAACGTCAACGTTTTTGCTTTTGTTTAAAGGTAATATAAAACAAACAAAAGCAATATATATTAATTGGTTTATTGACTTTTAAAAATGTTTGTTTTATCACTCTTTTTATGATTTATTTTTTGAAAATTAGGGCGACAGTCTAGTGGTGGAATGCGAGTGCGATTCAACAAAAAGGACGGGAATTACTTACGTAAGTTTGATAGTGGGGGAAAAACCCAGAGCGTTTTAAAAACAGAATGGATATTCAACTATCAATGTATTTTTTGAATGTTTATTGTATAATTATGGGTATATATTAGTGAAAATTGCCATAGTTTCATTTGATTTAATTTATCCTTGTGAAAAGCCTGTATATGTACCGACTGTTGTGTGTGAAAGATTGTTTCACTTTAAATAGTATCTCTTATACGCAGGAAGTACTGATAATGACAACTAATCATATCAATACAGGAATCAGTAGCTTAAATTAATCCCGGAAAATTCTAAGATGTATAAAAATGTGAACATTCTAAAGTTTAATAACTTAGCGGAACAGCTGAGAATGATAGACGTTGCGTAGAACCGACAGTAGCATCATATTGATTCATTCAATCAAAAAATTAGGCATACTTTTTGTTTATTTGTCTTTCCTATGATTTATAATAATAAATTATTATGACAGTTAAAGTAAGAAAGGTTCGTGGGCCTTATGGGAGAAGAAAAGTGAAAATGCCCTTTAACACAAATTTTGAAAATTTATTTGTATAAATATAGTTTACAATCAAATTTGAAAACGGAAAAAGTTTTGTTAAAAAATAATGTGATGCATGTTATCATTATTTATGCCATTGCACCTTTCCACATTGATCTCCTTGGACCAGGGAGGGCTCAGCTCTCGCGAAGAAATGTGCGAGTCCTTCATGCTCTACTACCCCCGCACTCGCATGAACTTCTGCGGCTCCAGGTAGGCCTAGTAGTTTCCTTCTTGTTAACTTAATACATATTTGGTTTCGTTTGGTCTGATTTTTTCTAGCTTTCATCATAAATAAATAGGTTATCTCGCATATGGTCCCCTAGACTGTACAATCATCCAGATAGAAACAATCGGGGATACCATCACTTCTACCTCCACCAGTCACGTTTTACTGGCCCCGACCCAAATGGTAAGCAACGTCGCGTTCTGATCTGGTTTCGAACCAGGGACTTGCCAAATCAGCGCTAAATCATCCAGTCATCTCCTTTCCACTATCCCTATTTATAAACTATTTATAAGTATGTGTGTATGCATTTAGGCATGTACGTGTGATTTGCATCGTGCTCGCGGTACGGCCCTTATAAGATGCATACATTTCTATTATTGATTCAACAGCGCCATGTCACGTGCATTGAGATTTAGTTTGGTGGGACCAGACCATCGATAGCTATATCAGTGTAGCAAGTTGTTAAGATCTTCTCTTTTCTTTTTCACCTACCCGTCTGTCCTAACAGTTCTACTGATAAGTGTGTGGAAATAAGGAACTAGGTATCAATGATGATATCTTCAAGTGTTCTCAACTTGCGTCCGTGAACAAGAGTATCAGCTGGTTTAGGCTAGCTTTTACTTGAAAAAATATACGCGTCATTAACAATTTAAAAAGAGTTCCAAGGATTTAAGAAAGGTATTTCAATATATATTGTGCATTTTTAAGAGTGTTTTTTGTTTTGTTTCACCCATCTCCCTTTTTATTGTCATTTGTAGTTATATATAATGCAGGACCAGAATGTAGAAATGTTCACCGAGTGTTGCTCCTTTAATGCCTTGGTAATCGGAGACACTTTGTTCCCGCACGAGACCATCCGCAAAACGACATGGATCTCCTCCGACGGCAAGACCGAAAACCAAATACATGTAGACTACATCACAATCACTACAAAGTGGAGATAGAGCTTGCGCGACGTTAGAGTGAAACGTGGCGCAGATGCAGCATCAGATTACCAACTGGTGGTTGCAGTAGTATTTAAGGCCAAGTTCAAGACTTTCAAGGACAGCAGAGTCGCCGTATAGGACCCCCCAGGGGAACCTAGGAGACGTTAAACACGGAGAGAGGGAGAGAATTCTCTCCCTCCCTCTATAGAGAATTCATTTCAAGGACAGCGTCGGACGACCAGCACACATGTATAACGTACAATGCCTAAGAAAGACACAGAAATCAGAGCATTTCAAAATCTAGCTGAAGAACAAGATCAGTTCGCTCTCCCTACTACCAGAAGAGACAATTGAAGAATAGTGGCAAAGTCTGCTAGAGTCCTGGAAGTCCACATGTTCAACTGTTTTGGGCAAGATGATGAGGAAACACAAGGAGTGGATCTCGACTGACACCTGGACACGCACCAAGGAAAGGAAGAATTTGAAACCCCAAATCAACAACGAACAGGGCGTGGAGGAAAAACGCACACTACAAGCTCAATACTGGGAGAAGAATAGAGAGCTGAAGAAAAGTCTCAGGAAAGACTAAAGAAACTACATAGGCAGAGGATGCAGAGGGCCAAATAAATACGAAGAGACTCTATGAAATCAACAGGACTCTCTCGGGGAGGAACAAAAACCCCAGCTGTCCCGTTAAGACAAGAATGGAAACTCGATACCTGGCAAAGAACAGAGGACAAGATAGGCGGAGCACTTCAAGGAACCGCTCACTAGACCTGCCCTACACCAGATATCCCACCACCAACTGAGATCTTGACTACCCCCCCCCCCCCCCCCCACCGGGTCTAATTGCTAAATGCCCCCCCCCCCCCCCGCCCTAGCAGAGATCGCCAAGGCCATTAAGTCTCTCAAGTCAGGAAAGGCAGCAGGTCCAGAGGGCATGCCACCTGAGGCTCTTCAGGCCGACATACAGACTTCAACTGACATGTTGCATCCACTCCTATGCAAGATCTGGGAACGGGAACAAGTTACAGAAGACTGGAAAAGAAGACACATTGTAAAGCTGCCCAAATGGCGAAGAATCATGTTGTTGTTATCCACCTCTGGTAAAGTTACCTCCGAGATGAGCAGGCAGTGTCCGACAAGAGCTTCAGTGCACAGACCTGGAAATCACAGAACAGTCACTGGAGTGGCAGACCCCTCTGTATGCAGTGTTTGTTGATTTTCAAAAGGCATTCGACAGCGTCGACCAAGATGCAATATGGAGATTGATGTACCAATACGGCTTTCCACACCTTAATTCAACAACGTTATAAAGACGCCATTTGTCAAGTCATCCACGATGGTAAACTAACGGAACCCCTCATCGTAAAAACTGGCGTCCGCCAGGTTTCCTTGCTCTTGCCGACGATCTTCCTTATGGTGGTTGACTGGGCTATGCGCAAGTCAACTACAGACCAGAGGACGGGTATCCAGTGGACCATTCATGAGGCAGCTGGAGGATCTTGACTTTGCAGACGACATTAGCCTTCTCTCACAAAGACAACAAGACGCACAAGAGAAAAAAACTGAGGTAATACGAATCAATAACAGACACTGCAGCTGCATCAGGAAAATATCAGAGGTTGACAAGTTTGTTTATCTTGGCAGTGTTGTAAGTACTCACGGAGGAACAGACGAGGACATCAGATGCCGAATCAATAAGGCCCGATACGCTTTCAATACCGTAAGGCCAATCTGGAGGTCTACAGCCCCGTCCGTAGGAAACAAGATCCGGATCTTAATATCAACGTGAAGTCGGTCTTACTATATGGCTCAGAAACATGACGCGTTACCAAAACAGCCATTAATTTCAGTCATTCACCAACAGATACCCCAGAAACATCCTCAACGTTAGGTGGCTGAAGTTATCCCGAACGAAGAACTGTGGGGCGGAACGAAGCAAACCCCCATCGAGACAGATCGAAGGCGTAAGTAGAGCTGGATAGGTCACACACTTCGAAAGCCTGTATCCAACATCACAAGGCCAGCACTGAAGTGGAACCCCCAAGGTAAGCGCGATGATGGACGTCCGAAGCAGATTTGGCGACGAATCACCAATGCTGAGACAAAAGCCGCTGGTAGTACATGGACCGAGGGAAAGAGGACTGAGGACTAGTCAGAACCGAGTTCGGTGAAGGGGGTTTTCTGTGGCCCCATGTTCCACAGGCTTAAACTAAAACTAATCTCGCCCATCGTCAAAAAGTTACCTCAGAGTTGATGATGTACGCCTTTACTCCTCTGTCCATATCTCTCCAGAATTATTTACAAGGCTGAGGACCAGTACGCCGGGCGTGATATGTTGGACGTCTTTCCTACTTTTGATTGGACGGATCCCAAAGTGCACCAAGACTTCCGGCAGACGATAGCTGACTCTGAGTACGCTCAAATCTGCTATGGAAATATGCTGGTATTCAAGGCAAGTTTTTTGTTTCGTTGTCGTTACTTTTTTAGACTTTGAATTCAAACTTTTCATTAAAACCCGATCTGCTCATTGTTCGTGGCGCAAGTTATATGTAATAGGAGTTGAACTTTTTTTACCCTCTCCAACGAATTCTTCAAATTAATGGCCTTAAAAAAGTCAAACACTGATGCGGCTGATATACGAACATGTACACGCACCATTTCTTAAGGAAAATTATTTGAAGATTTTAAACTTTTTTTCTTCCTTCTTTCTCTTCCAGACACATCTGAAGGTATTCCCCATGCCAAAAATAGAAAATCCCTATAAGAAACAAGATGTGTGTCCTCTGTCGTAAAGCGCGCCGTAGAGGACACCAATGAGGAGCTCAGGAGAAGTTAAACGGAGAGTGTCATAAAGACCGCCATGATTTGGATGTGTAATATCCCGGACTTTCATATTGAGAGAACGTCTTTAAATTTTAAATCACAATGCAGGACTTATTTTATCTGGCATTAGAGGTCTGAATTTATCACATAAAATCAGAGAGAATAATGCTCTTTTATTTCTTTTTTTACCTATGTGTATGTATAAAATTATTTTTAAAGCTATTGATAATAAAATTTTTAACAATCGCAACGGTGTTAGTGATTAAAATATTGTTTTCTTTTACGGTGGTCGATAATAAGGATAATGACGACGATGATACTAAAAAATAAAAGTACTGAAATCAATGATTGTGAAGATACTGAGGATGATCATATCAATGGTGATGATGGTGATGATGGTGATGCTGATGATAATGATCAATAGGATGGTAATTACTATGCTGCTATCGATGATAATATAATGAGGATGATGAGGATAACGACGGTTATGTTCATAATAATAGTGATTATGATGGCAACGATGTGTATGGTATATAGGTGTTGCTATTGCTGGTGATCTTGACGTGCATGATAACTTTATTCTAAAACATGTTATACGTCTAAATTTATAATAAGGAATTAAGGAAATAATTCTTCATAGCGACCGTTTTACATTAAAAAAACGTTTGAACAAAAGAGTACTGGAATTGTGACTTCACCAAGACGTATGTAGCTTTTAGGAAAATGTGTATTGAGCTATGTTTTAGGTTTTAGTCAAAGCTTTCGAAATAAAAGGCAAGTTCGTTGAGTCGAACGAAATAAAAAGATATTTTTTCACACGAAGGATAAAAAGTGCTTTATTTATTTTAATTTTTACCATAGGTTGGACAAGTAAAAATTAGAAAGTATTTTTTTTTCGGTCTACAAGCTTACAAGTCTAAAAACGTAAAATGTCCTGCCTATGTGGCCACTACTTTAGGTGTATTTCTGAAAACAAATTAAAAGATTAAAAAAGCTGTATTAATTGTTGCGAAATAATAGATGCGCATCACTTTACAAAGACATTCAAAATATCGACTTTAGTTATTTCACTCTTACTTCGACTTTTTTGTCTATTTCGGTGACCCTGCCTTCTGTTTTTGTTTTTGAAGCCTTGGTTTTAGTTAACTCATAAAACAGTAGCGTCAGCAGTTGCGTCTAGTGAAAAAAAAATGTTTACTGCAAAATCTATTAAAAAAAGACAATTTTCGAAAGTTTCTTTGGTCTTTCTAAAAACTGCTGATATCAAGATAAACCACTGTGCTAGCACGTGATGTTTTGACGCTTCTGCGTCTTGAAAATTGGTATCTTGCAACACAGTGGAATGACATTTGGTGGAGTCTCAGTCTTTTTGCTGTAGAACACGGATCCTAACGCAAGAGAAAAATGTTCTTAAAACAACGGAAAAACAGTTCTTATAGTTAGGAACCCATTGGAAATGCAAAATAAGTCTTTGCACAAGCACTAAAACCCCCAAGGTGGCCCATTTCCGTCATATTAAAAGGAGTTAAGAATAACAAACCGATACTTTTAATCTTATCCGAAGAATATAATTATTGTTTTATTTAGATGACCACCATAATAGCACAGGTGTAAACAAAAACCTTATTTTTATCAATTGGAAGGCAATAAAACTCAACTGATGATACGAGATGATCTCGAGGAGGGCAAAGTGGTCCAAGGGTAGACCGCACGTCGTCTAATTCGGATAGTGTGGGTTTGAGATCCACTCAGGTTGCCTCCTTTTTGTCATTTGTGGTTGGGTCATTGCTATAATAATCGGACCGAAAAGAAATCGAGTATCCCGTGCTGTAAATCTCTCTTCAATCAAAGAGAACGACCTCAAACTTCTTAGATGACAGCTTAGCAAATTTAACAAAAGGTTGAGGTGTGCCTATTGGAGGACTGAGACTTGGTCAAGCGCAGTCAAGCTGTGAAATAAGAAATGTGATAGCATTAGTGTTGACACAAATAAGCCATATCACGCAGAACAATGTGTTTTTGCATTTTATCTGATATAAAAATGTCAATTAAAGTGCATGGCACGTGAAAACGTTCCAGCCGTCGGGCGCCAGAGTAGGACAGCACCCGGGCAGATTGAGACCCGACGGACAACGCTGGGTGAATGGATGAACGGATGAAGGAGAAAATTACACATGTTCTTCCTTTAAACGTTGACTAAATTGTGTAATAGCTAGGTAGACAAAAGTATACTTTGATAAAGACGATGGGTTAAATAGAATACACCTTTAAGTAATCAGCTATGATTCTCAATTAAGCTCAAAGGGATATTATTGAAATAAAAACGTGGTACATATAAGAGGTTTCACGTCTGCTATACAAAGCAAAGTGTTCAAATCTTAGAAATTATCTCTTTTTGGGGCTCAGAGTTTTGTTTAAGTATAGGTGCTTTTTGCAACTATAGGCAGGCCGTCTATGAAGCATCCTCTATTCTGTTTTGTATAGATTTATTTTATCAACAATAATCAGGACTATTGCGCACAATAACATTATATCATTTATAACATCATTATATTTATATTTGTAAAATAATTATAGTCTTTTCTGGTCAATAAAAATCTATGGAGGGTGCTGTCCGCATGCATTCTTTTTTATCATTGTCCTTTCGAACCTGGGTGGATGTCCATCTTTAGACACAGATTATAGCGCCACTTTAGTTTGTATGTCAACCAGCATCCTAAGCTCATCCCTATTAGCATTTCACCTTTTTCTTTTATACAACGTATAGGGCAAAGCGTTAGAAACGTCTAAGACGGCCTACGTTGTACATAATATACTTTTTATTTTTTTTAACAAATAATTTGTTTGGCCTTTGCAACCTTTCCCTGTATTTTTTCTCTCGTCCTCGCCTCTTTCTTTTTTTCTCTTTTCATTAAAAAAATTTTTTTTTAGCATCGAAAATATGAAATACTAGCTGGGAACCCACGAAATTCGTGGGGACTGTAGGATGGACAAAGCTAAAGTAATACAGCTAAGTTTAAACTGTGCTGAACTCAAAATGGAGGATCTTCAGGATCTATAACTTTAGGAACTTAATATGTTTGCTTGAAGAGGTTGCATCAAATTAAAGTAGGCTCAATAATTTGTAATCAGAAATAATAATTAACCAAGCTTTCTAAGCAAACGGTGCACTGTGCGCATTAAAATTTGCTTACGCACTTAAAACATTAAAAGAAAAAACATTTATAACATTTTAGTTTTATTAATTCGTTAATTTTCGTTAAAAATTGATTAGGCGTTTGATGTTATTAGTTTCAAGACTATGGTCCATTTGTAATTTTACTATAAAATTTTGGATTTTAGGGTGGAGCGATTTGGATTTGATCGCATGTCTAAGTCTAAGACGAAGACAATTATATATAGGCTATAGATGAAATGCACTTAAAAAAAGTTGTTTTCGATAAAAATTTTTAATTGTATGACAATGCCATCAATATAATGTTGATGAAGATTGAGCAATGTACCTTTTTATAGGTTGTTATAAAATACATTATAAGATCTTATGACTAATTTTGTGGTTATTTAAATACATTCCTGAAATGATTGTCATCTTCCAATAATTATTAGATGTGAACTTTGCCATACATGTATTTCTATTTGAGATATACTTTTTTCCCAACTAGAATGGCATGATTTATAACTTATAGTGTCCTTTCGTTAAATGACACAGAACACAGCAGGAACAATTAGATTCGGTCTTTTGCCACAATATGCCGCGATTTTATTTTAAATTTCTTTCCACAATGGTCGTACTAACAGACAACCATAGTAGAAATGTTAAATAAAATCAAATTCTTTGCAGTGCGCACAACGGTTGTTACTTTTTATTCCCATCTTGTGGAAAACTATAGATTTAGGATAAAACATTTTTTTAATACTTTCCAGTGCAGAACATGGAGTCTGGTCTCCTTCGTGCAATCCACAGCCAACATCCAAATCTTTACTTTGAAGTTAATTTGGAATTTCATTTTCCAGAGTGAAGCAGCGCGTGATGTTTCACCTTCTTTGATCAAAGATGCAAAACCTTTTCTCTCTAGTTGTCATATATTAATGTCCTTAAAAGTAACTTGTCTTGTGTGCAGTTTTCGACATTATTTTTTTTTATCATTTTTCGATGGATTGCATTATAGATTATGTTAAAGTCTAGCTGCACTTTGGGGGTAGTTTTGGTATTTCAGCAATGAACTCTTCGTAATTCATTAGCCTGCCTTGTACGCATACGTCTGTAACATACAGAATTTTACATTCTATAAAATTGTTGGATGGGGAGAAATTTTCCTTTATAAGTTATATATTTTTTGTTAAATAGATGGTCGTTGATTATGTTTCTGTCACAGGGATTAGTGTGGATATTATGTTGAACCCAGCCCTCAACAACTTTTTTTCCCCAGAATTTACTTTTTATGAGGATTAGACCTTTCAATTCAGCAAGTGGTACGTTTGATGGAGAGATTAATTCTCCACCAGCTTTTTTAAGGAAGGCTTTTGGTATTATAATCCAACTTTGCTCCCTTGTTGTCAGAATTCTTTCGGCCCATGCTAAATAAAATGCAGTTCCAATTTTTTTATGTTAATCCTTGTAACCCTCCTTTATGTTTGATCTTTTTTTTAACGTTAGGCTTTTGTATTTGTGAATCTTTTTTCCATTTAAATCGAAAGAACATTTGGTTTAACTTCATCAAAATATCATAAAGTATACCAATACGTTGTATGAGGTGAATAAGCAAGCCAAACCCAAATGTTTCAATGACATTAATATTTTATTCTTCCCATGGTTGGCAGATCTCTTTTGGACCAGGGAGCTATTACTCTCTCTAAAATGTTCACTCTTTTGACCCAATTGTGTCCAATTGTGCAGGCGTCACCTGGTTAAATCCCTACATTTTTACTGTCGTTTTGAATGCAATGCCCTGCAAGTCCCGCCCACAGGCACCCCACTGTCCCGTAACTATCTCTTCACACTTTTGTCGATTTAGTAACAACTCGGGGAAAGTTCTTTAATTTTTTTACTATTGCTTGTCTAAAATCTTTCATATCTTTTGAAAGCACAGTGGTTTCATCTGCATATTGTTTAAAGTTTACCACTTGGTTAGAATTTGGTAATTTAATCCCTTTCATATTATTATTTTGCCTGATGCTGAGACCAAGAACTACTACAGCTATGACAAAGTGAAGCGGAGATATACGACAAATCTGCCTTTCACCCCTTTCTAGATTAAATTCTCCCTCTATTTTTAACACATGCCGTTCGTTTGCTTAATAAAGTTTCAATCCATTTGAAAATAACACGTGACCACTTGAATGTTAAACGTACAAAAATAAACAAACAACAACATACAAATAAAAACGAAAACA
>RQTK01001857.1:0-34746 GCA_003991915.1 Elysia chlorotica
TAACTAGGATAAATGTATCTATATCAGCCAAAATAAATGATATAGAACACAAAATAGGAGATTTGCAGTCAATTTCTCATAAAAAATATTCTGGTTAATACAATTGTGAAAAATCTTAGATTAACTCAACAGTCTTTGATATAATGAATTGTGTAGCAACATTTAAGGTTTCGATTATGAAATATACAAAGCTTGGTCAAACAAATATAGATGTAAGTCGAATCACTCTCGGTACTATGACTTGGGGAATACAAAACTCTCAAGAAGAAGCATTTGAGCAAATAGATTATGCCCTATCTCAAGGTGTAAACTTTTGGGATACTGCAGAAATGTATCCTACACCACCATCAGAAAAAAACTATGCAAAAACAGAAGAAATAATTGGAAACTGGTTTAAACAAACCGGTAGAAGAAAAGAGGTTGTAGTAGCTACAAAATTCTCTCCTGTACCATGGGCTAGAAACGAAGAAAATCCTCAAATTACTAGAGAAAACATAATAACTGCCGTTAATAATAGTCTAAAAAGACTTCAAACAGACTACATTGATCTATATCAATTTCATTGGATAACAAATAGACCTAGTTATCACTTTGCAGGAATATGGAACTATGAACCAGCAACATCTACTAATAAACAAACTATTATGGATAATATACTCGAAATATTACAAACCTGTGATGAGCTTATAAAACAAGGCAAAATTAAACATATTGGCTTATCTAATGATACTCCATGGGGTATGACTCAATTTTTAAATCTGGCTGAAAAACACAATCTACCAAGAATAGTAAGCCTACAAAATGAATATAGCCTACTTAGAAGGCGCGATGATACTGATGTTATTGAAACATGTGCCTTAGAAGATATATCATACCTTGCATGGTCTCCATTAAACATGGGAATTATTAGTGGTAAATATTTAGACGGTAAAATACCAGCAAACACAAGATTTGCTACAATCAATTGTGAACATCAAGAAAATAGGTTTATGACTAGAATGAATCCAACTGTTGATGAAGCAGTTAGAGAGTATATTGATGTAGCTAAAAAGCACGACTTAGATGTTTGTCAAATGGCTATCGCATTTACGATTCGTAAACCATACTATAGCACTAGTATAATTGGTGCTACAACAATGGATCAACTTAAAAATGCTATTTCTGCCGTAGATATAGAATTAAGTGATGAAGTATTAAACGATATCGCTAAGGTTAGAGCAAAGTACCCTGCTCCATTCTAGATACACTAGGAGAGTCGATGAGACAGAATAAAACACTACTAATCACCATCTGGTTAGTAACTATAGCTTTTTATATGTATACACGAATGATTAGTACTTCTATGTCAGCATTTGCTATACCTTTGCAGCACTCTTTTGGATTTAGTGGTGTTGATATAGCATGGGCGATATCAGCATATAGTTTTGCTATGCTATTTATGAAGATACCAGTAGGAATGCTCGTAGATAGATACGGCATAGATATGCCTTTACTATTTGCTATCAGTATCGTGCTAGTTGGTACTATATTATTTGCATTTCCCATATCAGATACTATGTTATTTTCATCTAGATTTATAATAGGTATAGGTGCTGCATTTGCTATGATGAGTGCATATAGACTTACTAGTATTATCTTTAGTAAACACTTATTTGCATTTGTTACAGGGTTTATATACTTTTTTGGCTCTTTAGCAGTTTCAGTGTCAGGCTCCCCACTTAATAATGCTATTAGCGTATATAGTTATAAAAGCATTGTGTTATTTATCGCTTTCATACTACTGACAATACTTGTGATATACATCATCACAAAATCCCTATATGGTAAGCTACCTAAATCAAGTAGCATTCGCTCATTTAACGATTATTTCAAGGGCATAAAAACAATATTTCAAGATCGTCAAATAGTTTATACAATTATCTATTCAAGCCTTTTCACATGTGTATTTTTTAACACTATTGGATATTGGGGTAATACAATATTGGTCAATAGTAAAATGATGGATTTGAGTAATGCTGGTTTAATCGGTAATAGCATTGCATCTATAGCTTCTGGTGTGGCTTCTATAATCGTTGGTATTATAATATCCATGCAAAAGTTAAAAAGATCCCATGTCGCTGTATTTACGACTTTATCAACGATATCTTTGATAGTTATACTGTATAGTGGTGTAATTAATATTTATACCCTAATGCTAATGTCAGCTATCTTTGGTTTTGGTTTTGGATTTACAGGTATAGTATTTGATACAGCTAATAAACGTAATCAAACTTATTTAGTTAGCATATTATCAATGTTGTTTTTTATAGAGTACATACTTAATACCATAATAAATCCACTAGTTGCATATATGCATAAGCTATTAGCTACTTATGACTATAGCCAATCAAGTTGTTATCTAATGGCATATAGCATATTTTTAATGTTATTGATTATAGCCAATATTATTAGCTTCTATATTAAACCTCAAAAATAATTCTCTTAAAATATTTATTTCCAGTATTTTGATTTATAATCTAATTCTATAGATATTTAATGAGTAAATTTATGTCATATCATCCAAGCCTAGAAGCAATATTAGATACACCAGAAATAAGAGAACTTAAAAAGCAAGATTTAACAATACAAAGAAAAGTTTTTACAGAAGCTGCAATCGCAGCGATAGAGCAAATACCAGTAGATAATTCTGTTCAAACAAATAATATTTCATTTAAAAATGGATCTTCTATTAGACATTACACTACTGATAAAGCTAGTGATATTGCTGTTTTATTTATACATGGTGGCGGTTGGTCTCTAGGATCTGTAGATACATATGATCATGTGTGCAGATACTTATGTAAAAATGGTGGTTTTCAGGTGTTTTCATTAGAATATGGTCTAGCTCCAGAACAACCATTTCCTATAGCAGTAAATCAATCATTAGATGCTTATGACTGGTTATATGATAATGCTAATAAGTATAATTTTAACAAAGAAAAACTATATGTAATGGGTGATAGTGCTGGTGGTAATTTTGCTACGATTATTAGTAATGAAAGACAAGAGACTATGCCTAATAAGCAAATACTGGTATACCCAGCTGTTGATATGAAAACTATATACAAAAGTAATAGCAAATATAATAAACCTAAATATCACCTGACTATGGACTGGTGTGATTTATTTTTAAAAGCATATTTACAAAACAATGAAGATTTAGCTAATCCGCAGGTATCACCATTGTTTTATGAAAACACAAAACAACCTGAAACATTTATTATTGCAGCAACACATGATATTTTGATAGATGGTATTTATGCTTATGAGAAGAAATTAAAATCACAAGGCGCTAAAGTTACTACACACTATGATGATGAGATGTTTCATGGTTTCATGAGTACGATAAATATTAGCCCATTGCAGAATGCCAAGATTGCTCTTGATAAAGCTATTGAGTTTATTAATAAATAATAGGTGAGATTATGAAGCCAGTATTTCAGACTAATAAAACTAGTGGTATAAATTCCATAAAACTAGTCAAGTCATTCAACGGTTGTAAGGCTTTTGTTCTAACTGGTGGTGAGGTAGCTTTTGTATCTAATGATTATTATGAAACACATTTAAAGTTTAATTTAAACATTGATACCAAGAATTATCATAACACAGGTTTTGGTGGTGCGATATACTCTTCATTAGATCCTATTTATCCTCTACAACTGCATCACATACTTGGTGATGCTTTTGTGATTTGGGATATTGCTGCGACTATTAATTATCTAAAACCTGTCACTAAAAATGTCTATGCAAAGTTTTTATTAGAAGAAAATATAATCAGTAAAATCAAACAAGATGTTTTAGAAAAAAATAGATCTATAATTACCCTACCAGTTAAATATACTAATGAAGATGAAACTATAATATATGCCGAAGCAACAAAGACTATCTATATTGCTGATAGGAAATATTTTAATAAAAAAAATCCTAACATCTAATACTACAGTGTTTTTGATTTCTATGTTCATATAACTACTCATAAGCTATAATTAAAACTAATAATTAATATACATCAGCATTATGAATAATACTCAAATAGCTATTCTTAAAAAACTAAGTGAAAAACATCATGTAAGTGGTGAAACTATTGGTGCTGAATTAAACATCACCAGAGCAGCTATTTCAAAAAATATTAAAATATTAAAGAAAGAATATGACATAAATATAGTATCTAACACAAACAAGGGATATAAACTTACTTCTAAGATAGATTTTTTAGACTTAAATAAATTAATATCTATTTTTGAAAATGTTAATTATACATATTCAACAAAATCAACATCACTTGATGCTATGCTAGCTCAGCAAAAATATTCTTCGGATGCAATATTTTTATCAGAACATCAGACAGATGGTTATGGTCGTTTTGATAGGCAGTGGCACTCACCTTTTGGCAAAAACATATATCTAACAATGTTAGAGGTAATAGATTTAGATATATCTAAAATATCTGGTTTATCACTATCAGTAGCTGTTAGTATCGCTAAGGTTATAGAAAAAATGGGATTAAACCCAGAAATAAAGTGGCCGAATGATATATATATAAATGATAAAAAAGTTTGCGGTATTATTATCAATGCATTTGCTGAGCTTAATGGTAAGGTTAAAGTGTTTATAGGTATTGGTCTAAATGTAAATATGACAGAAAATAATTCTGAATATTCTTTTACCTCATTAAAAAATGAAATGCAGTATCATATAAATAGAACCTCTTTATTAACGGAAATCATTCAAACAATTCGACAAGATAATTTAACATTTTATAAACAAGGTATTAATTCATTTATAGCACACTATAACAAGATAAATTACTTAAAAAATAAACTATTTGATATTACTATATCTAATAAAAAATACTCGAACTGTACTTATCAGGGAATTAATTCATCTGGAGAAATAATAGTTAAATCTGATGATGACTATACTTTTTCATCTGGTGACATCAGCATAGTTGCCAAATAATGAAATGATTCATCATTATCATATTCACCACCTTTATGTATTTTAGCTAAACATTTTATTCCAGATATACTATTTATTGATGATATTTGATCATCAATATACTCTACATCATCATAACAATTAGCTATCCAACCAGATATATTTATATTATGCTTTTCTAATTCACGAATAGTTAATATAGCATGATTTATGCATCCAACTTTTATTCTAACAATTAACAGCACATCTATAGCTAATTCCTTTATCAAATCCAGCTGAGTATATGTATCTGAATATGGTGTTAAAAGACCACCAGCACCCTCTATTAAGATATTATCATGACTACTATACTTATCTTTTATGAAAAATAGTAGTTTTTGGGTACTTATTTCATAACCAGATCTATTAGCTATAATATGAGGTGCTACATACTCATCAAATGAATATACATTAATATCATCACTACTATATTTATAATTATATGCTTCTAATATCGATTCGACATCATCACAATGTTTTTTAGTTATGTTTCTACCAGATGCTACAGGTTTTAGGCATATAGACCCTACTTTCATTCTTTCTAGCATCTTAATAATATTAGACACTATAAATGTTTTACCTGCATCAGTGTCTGTTCCTATAACAAAATATTTACTCATACTATTGCCTCTTTTTTATAATAAATAAACCAATATGGTAAGTTAAAACATAATTATCATTACTTTGTATAAAACTCCGAATCTTAGATATATTAAAATCATTATTTGATCCAGTATAGTGGTACGGTTTTTTCGGACAGGTAGTTAAGAAGGTAAAATAGGTGTCTTCGATAAGAAAAGGAGACACAAATGAAGAAGAAAAAATCCCACAGCGCTGCATTCAAATATGAGGTATCCGTTGTAGCGATAAAAGGAGAATTAACCCAGGCTCAGATTAGCAGTAAGTATGAAATTCACTCTAGTCAAATCACAAGCTGGAAGAAGCAAGCATTAGAGGCTATAAAGCAAATATTTTAGGGTAAACTTCCATCTGGTAAGCAAGACTTACTAGATGAAAAAGAAAAATCAAAGCTATACGAAGAAATCGGTAGGCTCAAAGTAGAGCTTGACTGGTTGAAAAAAAAATCTAACTTTGAGTTGTAAGGATAAAAAAATGCTAATAGAACCAAACAACTCTGATATATCAATAGTTAGGCAGTGTCAGCTTTTAGGCTTGAATAGGTCAGTATATTACTATCAATACAAAGCAATAGATGAACATACAGAGAATCTCATGCGATTGATAGATGAGCGTTACACAGCTAGACCACACGAGGGTTCAAGAAAGATTATGCTTCATTTACATAGCCTTGGTTATGAAGTCACACGAAACCAAGTAAAGTATTTGATGGATAAGATGGGGCTACAAGCTATATACCCAAAGCCAAATACAAGCGTAAAATCTAGGCATGATCATAAGGTATATCCATATTTGCTTAACGATGTTTGTGTTTATTATCCAAATCAGGTTTGGTGTTCAGATATAACTTATATACGAATGAAACAAGGTCACATATACCTTGTCGCAATAATGGACTGGTATAGCAGGTATGTAATTGATTGGCAATTAAGCATTGGCTTAGAAGCGGAGTTTTGTATTAATACTCTTAAAAGAGTTTTAGATAATAGTATCTGCGGGATTTTCAATACAGATCAAGGAGCCCAGTATACTTCAAAAGCCTGGATAAACACCTTGCTAAATAAAGGTGTTTCAATTAGTATGGATGCTAAAGGTAGATGCTTTGATAATATCTTTATTGAGCGTCTATGGCGAAGTGTTAAATATGAGTGTATATATCTCAAAGAATTTGATTCAGTAGCAGAAGTTAGAGAGGCTCTGACTGATTATTTTAAGTATTATAATACCGATAGATACCATCAAAGTTTAGAGTATAAAACTCCTGCAGATGTATATTTTGGTAGAGTTAAAATAGGAAATGTTTTTGATAATTTGACATCTATTTATTGACTAAAAACTGTCTGGAAAAATTCACCACTATAATGAGTCTTCTAAACCTAAAAAGAAAAAATCCATTTCTACTAAAAATATAAATATCTGCGATATTCATATTTTACAAAATTTATGAATTTATTGGCAGATTAAATCAACAGTCTTTGATATCTTTCTAGTTTTCTAGCTAATGCAAAACTTTTGGATAAAATTTCACTATAGTTATATTCTAAACCATCAAAATATATTTTTTTATCCGTATGACTATTAATTTTATCTAGAAACTCTTTAATTTGATTCATTACTTAACTAATATACTATCTCCTAATATATGCTATATTAGCAGATTAAATAATATAATCATCAATCAGTTTCAATTTTAGTTTTTTAGACAATACTCTATGCTTAAATACTCTGTTTAAAGCATAACAAACACAAAGCACACCAAATACGAAGAATACTTAAATGAGATGATGATAAATTCGACAACTGGAAAAGTGAGTTTTACCAATAAATTAAAGTGTCATTAGAACTATAAATTACAGATATATTTCATGCGCAATATTTGTTGACCACTAGCTTCATTAAATTTCTCTTCTAAAACCTTAAATCCATAACTATCGTAAAATTTTCTACCAATAATATTTTTCTTAAAAACTTCTACTTCTAAATCTCCATGAATTTGTTTAGCCTTATCCATCATTAGCTTGCCAATTTTCTGACCCTGGAAGTCAGGCTGTAAAAATATTGCCCCAACTTCATTGCCGATTAATGCTATAAATCCAACAACATTATTATTAACTTCTGCAACCCATGTTTCTGCATTTGGCAAATAGATAGCAGGTATGTCTCTTCTAACTTGTGCTTGAAACTCTTCTGTTAGAAATGGATGAGCCATTTTAGAAGCATTTTCCCAAGTATCCATCAAATCATTTAAATCAAAGTCTGTATATTTTCTAATAAGAGTCATATTTATCCTTTTTATGAATATGAGAGGTTATTTATAATAAAACTATTATGTTTGTAATTACTTATTTATCCTAAAGTATATATACTTATAGCTAGATAAAACAATTAATTAAACAACTATACAGGAAATTTTATGGATTTAGATCTTAGGTACCATACTAAAGAAAATATGTTTAGATCATACTGGGTAAGATTGCTAGAACGTAACTTTGAAAATGATGAACTAGAATATGAACTAATAACTAGTGAAGACCCTGATGAAGTAGCTATTATCTATATCAGAGATTTTGATGTAGAGATACATGTTATTGTTAATACAAAAAACAAAGCTATGAAACTAAAACTTCACAACATAGCATTAGAAAATATTGAAGAAAAATATATGGCTGAGAAAGGTATCGACTCTATTCCTACAGATGAATATCCTATTATTAAAGAAACTATATTTACAGTTAGAGATATTAATAAAGGCAGTAAATTTCATTCAATAATAAAAAAATATCTTAGTACATCATTCAATAAATAATATCTAAATTATTCTTGCTCTACCTGCCAAGTTTGCATAGCCTCTAATAACTTATGAAACATATCTGCCATTAGCAATAAATCTGTCTCATGTCCATGATCATTCGTATCACCATCTTTTACAACATCTAAGAATTTGATAGTTTTAGCTTGTAGCTTCGTATTTACAGTCATAGCTAATTGATCACGCCAAACCATTGCCATTTCTGTAATATAACCACCACTTTCAACAAATGATTTGATATTTTCATCTAGCACCGTACTACCTTGGCAAGATATGTTAGCCACACCGTCACCGATATCGCTTGTAAGCTTACATTTATTGGCAAACTCAACTTCTACAGGATTAGTACCATTCATAAACCAATCTGTCAGTATATTGCTTTCCTCTTTGATTACAGGATCAAACCTAGCCTCACATCTTTGCAGCAAATCTACAACTTCATTGATTACTTTATCTGATACACTATTCACTACAATATATTTATTAACCAAATCTATATAGCCATAAGTTTTTTTAAATTTTGTAAAGGCTTGTGGTAATAGTCTTTGCTCTGTATCTTCTTTAATTTCGGTTTTTTCTTTTTTACTAACATATCTTGTTAACTCTAGTTCTTCTATATAACTTTCGACCTCTTGATTAACAACTTGTGCAGGAAGTATTTTTTCTTCATGAACTAGGCAAAATGCAGCCAAATGATTAAATTTAAATAGGCAATTCTCATCTTTAATAAACGGATTAATAAATCCTCGAGAAATTCTCTGAGATTTACCACATGGTATAAATGCTAGCTTATTAATAGCACTTTCGAAGTTATCAATATCAAGTTTAGTAATTTTAAATGCTGTAAGATTTTTAAAAAACATAGGTGAGTTTTCTCATAAAATTTGAAATATGTGATGAAATGATAAAGCATCTATCACAAAATAAAAGCATTAAAATTAGTAAGGTTAAAATATTACACTTTGTTATCTATATATCTAATGTTTGAGATTATTATTTAGAATTTTTAAAAAACACTATCCTTCCAGTGCTTTCTACACACTGCAATATATCTAGTATCAATATCTCTTAGTGAGTCATCATCGATTACAATAGGATTACCTTCTTTAATAGCTTTGCCATTTTGAACCATCATGTTGTAGCTAGCTTTTTTACCACAATGACAAATAGTCTTAACCTCTTCTAAAGTATCTGCAATACCTAACAATAATGCTGATGAAGCAAATGGCTCACCTAGATAATTAGTTCTAAGGCCATAGCAAATCACGGGTATATCAAGATAGTCCACTATATCTGATATTTGTACAACCTGTTCGGGTGTGAAAAAATTTATTTCATCAACTAATATACAATCTACTGGTGTGGTTTGTATATATTCATTAACAAAATCATAAACATTATCTTCTGTGGTTAATGAATATGCATCTTTATCTATACCTATTCGTGATTTTACCTTATTTTTGCCTGCTCTATTATCTATTGCAGAGGTTAAAATCAAAGGGGTTTTACCTTTATCCTCATAGTTATATGCCACTTTTAAAAGATCTAGTGTTTTACCCGCATCCATAGATGAGTATCTAAAATATAGTTTAGCCATGATTACATCCAACTCCCGTACATAGGGTTAGGGAATATAAAGTATTCCTTACCAAACTTATCAAAATGCTCAGCACTTGCATTAGCCATTTCTTTTTGTGTGAACTTAGGGAAGTCTTGGATATTATCACCAAAATATGCAATTACTTTATGGGCTGGAGTTTTATTTGTATATATTAAATTTTCACCATAAACACCAGATTGTACAGCTTTGAATCTTGGATTTTTATCATTAGAGTTTTTATCTTTAGAATTAGCAAATAGTATTTGGTCAAAATAAATACCCTGCTCTTTTAAATTTTTCTTAGTAGCTTCTACCATACCATCTATATTTGCATCACGGTTTGTTACAATACTTACATAACCACCCATCTTATGGATCATATTAGTAAACTTAACAGAACCTGGTGTAGCTATAGACTTAGCCATAACTAAATACTTATTAGAAAACTTATAATTATTGTAGTCTTTATACTCTTTCCACGAATTATCCAGTACTGTTTCATCAGCATCTAAAATAACACCCCAAGTATGTAATTTTAGGTGTTCTTGCTTTACTTCGTGTTTAATTTTTTTTGTAGCTATACTATATCCTTGATAGTAAAGTGCCTTCTTTTCAGCAGAATCATGATACCATTTCACTCCATCTACATTAGCATTATTGCAAGTATCAGCATATACATTCAATACAGCAAATTGGCATAAAATTACGACGGCAAAAGCAGTCTTTCTTAAATTCATATCACTCCTAAACAAGTATTTAAATCTTCTTTCTTATTATATTAATTCCGTGTCTAATTGGCAAAATTAAATTATCAATGTCTTCTCTTGCAAGAATATACTTATTAAAATCATCTAAAGCTTTTGCTCTCTTATTAGTTGGATCAAGCACTTCAGAGCGTAACAGAATATCATCAACTACTATTATTCCATTGCTAGATAATTTTTCTATTAAAATATCAAAATACATTTGCATATTTCGCTTATCTGCATCTATGAATGCTATATCTATATTGTTCGGTAAAGTTGGTAACACATCTCCAGCATCACCATGGATATATTCTATATTAGGATATTTACTAAGATATTGCTTAGCTATCTTATCTCCTGCCTGATACCACCTATCAATTGTATATACTTTTGCATTAGGAGCCACACTCGCCATAGCAATAGCTGACATCCCCGTATATGTACCTACATCCACACATAGCTTTGCATTTGAAGAAAATACTAAAAACTGTAGTGTTTTGGTTATTATTTTTTCAGATATCATATGCGCACCATGCACACTAGTATTTGTAAGACTTATAATCTCTTGAAAGTCTTGTTCTAAATCACTTGTATGGTCTAAAGAATACTGCCATATATCATGATTAGTAAACTGATTTTGTTCCATTTATAAATCAAAAATTAAAAAGCTAGATACTATATGATATTCTGCATTACTCCTTAACATAATGAAAGTGCTTTTAAACATTTTTTATGTTAGAATTTTTAGGATTTTTTATATTATAAAACTAGTATTACTAAGGTAATTATTAACAATGAATGCAGTAAAACAAGATAAGAAAGTTTTTATTAAAACCATGGGTTGTCAGATGAACGAGTATGATTCATCAAGGATGTATGAGGTTTTAAATGAAAACTATAACACGACAAAAACTGATGATTTCACAGAAGCGGATATTATTATCATTAATACTTGTTCTATCCGTGAAAAAGCTCAAGAAAAAGTATTTCATCAATTAGGTAGATGGAGAAAGCTTAAAGAAGCAAACAAAGATCTAATCATCGGTGTAGGTGGATGTGTTGCATCTCAAGAAGGTAAAAACATAATTAAAAGAGCTCCTTTTGTCGATATCGTATTTGGTCCACAAACAATCCATAGATTGCCAGAATTAATCACAGCAAAAGGCAAAACAAGTAAGTCTCAAGTTGATATTTCATTCCCTGAAATTGAAAAATTTGACCATCTGCCAGAACCAAAAGCCGAAGGTGCAAAAGCATTTGTGTCTATTATGGAAGGTTGTGATAAATACTGTTCATACTGTGTTGTACCATACACGCGTGGACCAGAGGTAAATAGACCATTTGAAGATGTTTTAGCAGAATGCGCAATACTTGCTGAGCAAGGTGTTAGAGAAATTACTCTTCTAGGGCAAAATGTAAACCACTATATGGGTCCTATGGAAAATGGCCAAGTTGCTGACTTAGCATTACTAATACATTTTATCGCTGAGATCGATGGTGTAGATAGAATCAGATTCCAAACTTCTCACCCTGTAGAGTTTTCCCAAAACCTAATTGATACTTACGCAACTGTGCCAGAACTTGCTAATCACCTACATTTACCAGTACAACATGGATCTGATCGTATTCTTACAAATATGAAAAGAAACCATACAATCCTAGAATTTAAGCAAAAAATTAGAAAGTTAAGAGCTATTAGACCAGATATTACAATATCATCTGATTTTATTGTAGGATTCCCTGGTGAAACAGATGAAGATTTTGAAAAACTTATGGATCTAGTCAAAGAGATACACTTTGATCATTCATTTAGTTTCTTATATAGTAAAAGACCAGGCACACCTGCTTCAGACCTACCTGATGATACTCCTATTGAAGTTAAAAAAGAAAGATTACAAAGACTACAAGACCTACTTAAAAATAATGCTTTGATTATTTCTAGACAAATGGTTGGCAGCACTCAAAACTTATTAGTAGAAGGTAAGTCTTCAAAGTCTGATACCACATTAGTTGGTCGTACTGAGAATAACAGAATTGTATATTTTGAAGGTGATGATTCACTAATTGGTACTTTTGTAGATGTTAAGATTACTGAAGCATCACCAAATTCATTAAAGGGAGAACAACTTTAATATATGAATAAAACTCAATTTACACTAGAACCATATAGTTATGAAGCAATGATGACACTATGTGGAAACTTAGATGAAAATATTAGAGCAATAGAAAACTATTTTACTGTTGAGATAAAACATCGTGGCGATGAATTTGAGGTTAGTAGTGATTCTAGTACAAACAATACTCAGGCAAAAAGATTTCTAAGATCATGTTATGCTGAAATTTTATCTGGGAATACTAAATTAGATTTAGAGCAAATTACAACCATACTAAATGCCACAGCAAAAGATGCCGATATTGCACAAAAAGAAAAAATAAAAAGTGAATCTGAAATCAAGCTGAGAAGTAAAAACCTTAGACCAAGAACAGAAAATCAAGCGATCTACTTGGATAATGTTAAAAATAATTTTGTCACTTTTGGTGTGGGACCTGCCGGTACTGGTAAGACTTATTTAGCAATAGCTTGTGCAGTTGCTGCATATGAAAGAGGTGAAGTAAGAAGAATAGTTTTAGTTCGCCCTGCTGTTGAGGCTGGTGAGAAATTAGGGTTTTTACCTGGTGACCTTGCTCAAAAGATTGACCCATACCTAAGACCTATGTATGATGCATTGTTTGATTTCTTAGGAGTGGAAAAAGTCACTAAACTAATTGAAAGACAAGCAATAGAGATTGCTCCATTAGCATATATGCGAGGCAGAACAATCAACGATTCATTTGTAATACTAGATGAAAGTCAAAATACTACAAAAGAACAGATGAAAATGTTTTTAACAAGAATTGGTTTTAACACTAAAGCTGTTGTGACTGGTGATATAACTCAGGTTGACCTTCCAAAAAATGTCACATCTGGCCTTAGTCACGCGATATCTATATTAGAAAATATAGAAGGAATAGCTATCACCTATTTAAAACCTGTAGATATTGTTAGACACCAAATAGTACAAAAAATTGTTAATGCTTATGATAAGCAAGAAAATAGATAAAATATGCAAAACTTAGAAATTGATATCCTAAATGAAGATAATCTATATACTCCTAAAACAACAATCTTAGAGCAATGTTTTAAGCTAGTTGCAGATTATCACAATATTTCTCAAGCAACTGTGAATGTAAGCATAGTATGTAACGATGAAATTCAGCAGATAAATAAAGAATTCCGTAAGAAAGATTCTCCAACAAATATCATATCATTTGAATTTGATAGACCTGAGGGCTTACCTGATGATATTATGTTAGAGTTTTTAGGTGATATTGTTATCGCTCCAGAAGTATTAGAAACAGAAGCTTCCCAACAAGGTAAGAACTTAGATGATCATTGGTGTCATATATTTATACATGGTTTACTGCACTTACTTAAATATGATCATATAGATGATAATGAAGCAGAGCAAATGGAAAGCTTAGAGATAGAGTTACTCAGTAAAATGAATATTTCTAATCCATATTTATCATAAGGATATAAAACAATGGAAAATAAAGAAGTTACTACAACCAAAAAAGAAAAAAATCATTTAATAAAGAGACTAACCTCTGGCTTTTGCAACAATATAACTAGCAAAGATGATCTATTAGAGTCAATATCTAAAGCAGCAAAAAATAAAGTTATTGATCAAAAATTACAAAACATGTTACAAGGTGCTATTAAAATATCATCTCTAGATGTTAATGATATTATGATATCTCATACGAAAATTATAGCACTTGATATGTCTATGTCTGTAAATGAAATACTAGAAAAGACTATATTATCAACACATACAAGATTGCCCGTATATTGCGAAGATAAAGTTGATGTATTAGGTGTAATACACGCAAAAGATTTATTAAAACTAATTTTTAAGATTGAAATGTTAGATGATAAAAATAGTGAGCTTGAGACATCTGATATAAAAAGTGTATTACGCCCGGCTATTTTTGTACCAGAAACTAAAAAACTAGACGCTATGCTAAAGGATTTTAAAAACAGTCAAAATCATATGGCAATTGTAGTTGATGAATATGGTGCAATATCAGGTTTGATAACTATTGAAGATATTTTAGAAGAAATCGTTGGTGATATCGATGATGAATTTGATACGATTGATGAAAGTATCAAAAAACTTGATAATGATAGATTTTTGATTGATGCGACAACCACTATAGAAGACTTTAATGAATACTTTAATACCTCTATTGATGAAGATAACGACTTCGATACTATAGCTGGTATGATTATTCAAACATTAGAGTATTTACCAGAACAAAATGAGTCAATAGTTGTAGATGGTCTTAAATTTACTATTAATGAAGCTGATAAGCGTAAAATAATTAACATAGTTGTTGAGCAGTTTAAAAAACCATGAGAAAAAATATCCTTTCTTACCTAATTTCAGCAATTTCTGGCTGTACGTTAACATTAGCATTTGCCCCTTTTAGAATAGATACAATAGCTATAATTTCTTTAGCTGTATTCTTCTACATCTTTAATAAGTCTAATAAGCTAAGTACTGCTATGCTTTCTGGGTTATTTTTTGGTATAGGATATTTCACTACAAGTATGTACTGGACATACATCAGTATAAGTATATTTACATTATCGACACTTGCAGGTTTAGCAGCACTTATAGCACTAGTTATACTTATGCTAATACTTCACACTATCCCATTTAGTATATTTGCATACTTTAGTATTAAGAAAAACAATAATATTGCAAAAGTTTTTTTATTTGCGTCACTATGGACCATATTTGAACTATGCAGAAGTACAACTTTATGGGGTGGATTTCCATGGGTTGGAATTGGTTACTCGCAGACAGAGTCTCCATTAATTGGTTATAGTGCTATCGGTGGTTCTTACTTAGTAACATATATTGTTGCCTTTATTGCTGCTATGTTAGCAGTATATATACCTAACTATAAAAATAAGAAAAATATACTAACAATAATAATATTAATAGCATTAACTTATATAGGTGGACATTTAATACAGGCATATTACAAAAATGACCTTATAAATAATACTGAAAAACCTATTAATGTCGCATTAGTACAGGGTAATTATAGCCAGCAGGAAAAATATGATAGAAACAAATATTTTGAAATGCTCGATTTTTATAAAAAAATAAATGAAAATAACAAAGATTCATTAATTATCTTACCGGAAAGTGCTATACCTAATTATAGAAAATATATATTAAATTATCTTAGCGAATTACAATCAATAGCGGAAAAGAATAATAATGCTATGATTATTTCTTCCTATGGTAGTGATAATAACGATAATGTATATAATAGCTCGTCGATGATCGGTGAAGGTAGTGGTATATATAACAAACATCACCTAGTGCCATTTGGTGAATATTTCCCAATTAAGTTCTTTGGCTATATTGATAGTGTTGGTCTTAGTAGTCTTAGTCCTGGTGATGAGATACAACCACTAATGATGGCATATAATACACCTTTAGCGAACTTTATTTGCTATGAAATAGCATATCCACAGCAGGTTAGAAAGCAATTGCAAGATGCTAAGTTTATTTCTGTAGTGAGCGATGACTCATGGTTTGGGGATTCTATTGCTAGAGATCAACAATTACAGATAACACAAGTTAGAGCTATTGAGTTAAATAAATATATAGTCGCAACTACTAATGACGGAATGACAGCTGTTATTAAGCCTAATGGCGACATTCAGTCAACAATACCTAAGGATAAACAATTGATTCTTAAAGATAAAATCTATCCCAATACATCTAAAACTCTTTGGGATAAATTAGGTATGATAATAGTTTGGTCTCTTATTTGTTTTAGTGTATTGTTTGGTTTTATTTGTAGGTTTTATAAAACAAAATAATCATAGTTTATTTAGAACCTTACTAACTTCTTTTGCAACTCTACTTGGCAATATAGCAACATAACCACCTAATTTTCTTACAAGATTATCGCTAGCCTTACCATGTACATAACTCGCTAATCGACATGCTGATAATGAATCTAACCCTTGTGCTAAGAATGAGCCAATTATTCCAGTCAAAACATCACCCTGTCCTGCTACTGCCATGCCTTGATTACCCGTTTGATTGATATATACGCTATCATCTTTACATATCAACGTCCCTGCACCCTTTAATACAACTGTTGCATTATATTTTTGTGACAATTTAATAACAGCACTAAACCTATCATTCTGGATTTCATTAGTAGTACAGTCTAATAACCTTGCTGCCTCTGCTGGATGTGGCGTAATTATCTTATCTTGTAGTTTAATAAACGCAGATCTTAAATATTCATTTTGTGCAATAATATTTAGAGCATCTGCATCAAATACCATAGGAATATTTATAGTATCAATCACATCGCTTAATATAGATACTGATTTATCCGACATTCCAAAGCCAACGCCAATAGCTAAAGCAGAATATATATTGTAGTTATTTAAAATATCATCTATGTTTTTAACCATAATTTCTGGCATAGAAATATCTTGATCAAAACCACTATCAATAGGAATAAGTGAAACCTTTCCACAGCCACTATATAATGATGAATTACCAGCTAATTGTAATGCTCCATTCATCCCTACATTTCCACCGACTATACCAAGATGTCCATAAGTGCCTTTATTAGTATTTTTCTTTGTTCTTAAAACTATTGATAAGTCTATGTCTTTAATATTATTGCTTTGTATAGAGTATTCTGACCTAGATAAACTATATCTTTTTGTACTCATTAACTTTTTAACTATAGTTTTACCAACATAATCAACACCATCTCCAGTATAAAGCCCTGGCTTGTCAGATAAAAATGTAATCGTAGTATTAGCATGTATAGCATCATTAAACACCTTACCTGTAAATGCACATAACCCTGTTGGTACATCTATAGATAATAGATATTTAGAGCTTTTATTAATCAATCCAACTATATCTAATATATTATCATCTAACGGCTTAGATAAACCGATTCCTAACATTGCATCAACAATCAAGTCATAATCACATATATACAATAGACTATCTAATGGCTTTTTATACTTAGAATACTCAGTCAAATATGTTGAGTTTGTAGTACTTGGCTTAGATGAAACAAGGTATACATCTACATCAAATTTATTCTTGTAAAGCTTTATGGCTGTGGCTAAGCCATCACTACCATTATTACCTGGCCCCACAAGTATTAATATTTTATTTTTTATAGAAAAGTTAGACTTTATATATTTATATATTTCAGATGCAGCTTTATCAATTAGATTAATATTCTCTAAACTAGCATGATACTCTATTTCACGATGTTGTAATTCAGACAAAAATCTCATATTTATTTAGACAAAACGATCATAGCTAATATGATAAATCATAGATAACTATAATCATACAATTTCGGTCTTAATTTATTAAATGCTTTTAGCAATTGTTATAAGAAAGTTGATATTGGATAGAAAATAAAAATCGTAAATATGAAAAATAAAGTACCCATTACAATTGTACTAACTGCCTCAGACTCATATCTGCTATATTTATAAGCAAACATTACTGGTGTATTAGCTGGTGGACATGCTAAATTAAGTAGCAACATTACAGCCCAGAAACCATGTAAATTAAATATCCAGATAATAAAAAGACCGATAATAGGCTGGATAAGATTCTTAATTGCAACATTTAGTAAAACATCTTTTTGAAACACAATTTTATACTCTGCCATAGCTATTCCTGTGGCAAAAAGTGCTAGTGTTGAAGTAGGTTTACCTAACAAACTAAAGCAATTTAATACAGCAGTAGATAAATGAATACCTAAAAGTGACACAGCCATGCCCAATATACTTGAAATAATTATAGGATTTTTATGCAATCCTGCCTTAATAATTATATTAGTACTTTTACCAAGATTTCTTTCTAAAAAGAATATAGATAATGGGAACACGCTTAATGTAATCACAAATGTACCAAGAGCAATTGGTAACATAGCCTTTTCACCGAATAAAAATACTAATAATGGTATGCCCAAAAATACAGTATTAGGCCACGCTGCTGCTAAACTTGCTATTGATGCACCCTCACTAGTTTCACCCATCATTTTAGAAAATTTGAATGTTATCAAAAATGATAATAAAACAGTAACTAATATACCAATGACAAAATCAGTATTCCAAAACTCATAAACATTAGCAGTGGCAAATGTATAAAATAAAAGTGCAGGAAGTGTATAACGTAAAACAACATTTGATAATACTTGACCGGTGCCAGCACCAACATACTCTTTTTTTCTAGCTGCATAGCCAATCATCATAATAAAAGTTATAGGGATTAATGCAGATACAAGTGTTTCAAACATAAGAAAGCTCTAGGATTAAAATCAATAGCAATTATACCATTGTCTAAGATAATAGCACCTAGAATTAGATGCTAGCATATTAAGATAAGTTTTATAGATTCATTAAGATTCTAAGTATTTTAGTACATTTTCAGGAGAAGACTCACCATAAGGATCACCAGCAGCGTTATCGCATTTGCCTGGTTCTACAAACATCTTTTCAATTTCGCCATTTTTAACAATCATAGCATATCTCCATGTTCTGTGACCAAAACCGATGTTTGATTTGTCTACAAGCATATCCATACCTTTAGTAAACTCACCATTACCATCTGGAATTGGCTTAATGTTTTTAACACCTTGAGCTTGGATCCATTTGTTCATTACAAAAGTATCATTTACAGATAATACATATATATCATCTATACCTAATTCTTTAAATCTAGCCGCATTGTTTTCAAAACCTGGCAGTTGGAAAGTTGAACAAGTTGGAGTGTACGCACCTGGTAAAGAAAATACGATAACTCTTTTGTTGTCAAATATTTCAGCGGTAGTTAGATCTTGCCATTTAAATGGATTATCACCACCAATACTTTCATCTCTTACTCTTTGTTTTAAAAGTTACACTTGGTACTCTTTTCATAACGATTACTCCTTTTGTTTAAACTCACTACTAATTGTATAGCAAAGTATTTAAATGTAAAATATATAAAAATTATAATATCAATAACTTTTGCTTATATGAATACAAGAACTTTAGAATATATAATAGCTGTATATGAAACCAAGAGTTTCATATTAGCATCTGAAAAATGCTATATAAGTCAGCCGGCTCTTAGTATGCAAATTAAAAAATTTGAAGAGCTATATGGTATACAAATATTTGAAAGACAGTCAAAGAATATTATCGTTACTAACTCAGGTAAAACCATTATCTCTTACGCATATAAAATATTACAAAATATTAATGATCTAAAAAAGAATATAGAGATTTTAAAAAAACCTGAAAATATAAGTATTACTATTGGGGCATTTCCTACTCTGTGTCCTTACATTATGCCTATTATAATTCCATTAATTAAAAAACATCTACCCAATATCAAATTATCGGTGATTGAAGAAAAAACAGATGTGCTAGTTCAAATGTTAAATATTGGATCTCTTGATTTTGCACTGTTGGCTAAATCAGATGAGAATCATAGTTTCACTACAAAGACTATGTTTAAAGATGACTTTTATGTTGCTGTTTCTATAGAAAATAAACTTTCTAAGTTTAATAGCATTAATTTAGATGAAATAAAAAAACATAATCTAATGATATTAGATGAGGGTCACTGTTTAAGAGATCAGACAATCCAACTATGCTCTCTTGATAAAATCAACAATAATCAGTTCAAAGGTACTAGCCTAGAAACTCTAAGGCAAATGGTGTCGATAAATGAGGGGATTGCGATCATTCCTAAAATAGCATGTATACCATCTCAAAATATTGTTTATATCCCTATTGATAATAATCGATTTTATAGGGAGATTGACTTAGTATGTAGAAAAACTTCTGCTTATCTTGATGTATTTAATAACCTCTCACATATAATTTCACAACAAAACATATATGGCATATACCAATAGTGTAGTACAATATGCGACATACAGTGCCATAAAGAATGTCCATGAGTAATACATCTAAAAAATTAGCCCTATTATTCATAATATTTATTTATTTTCTAACAATAAACTCATGGCAACCTCTAGTATCTGATGATTTTTTGAGAGCAAATATTAATGCCTTATTTAACCACACCATAATACAAAACATAACACATGATTACTATAATTGGACAGGTAGAATAACAGCTCAACTTCCTGTTTATGTTTTCATTAACAAAAGTATTCCTAGAATGATAGATCTACTAAATATTATAAATTCAGTTGCTATCGTATATTTTATTGTGTGCTTTTTTAAAATAATCACTCAAAACAAGAAAAACATCTTATCTAGCGACTTCTTTATTTATATTGTTATTATAATTGTATTTGCGTACTGGACCACCTCCATAGGTAATATAATATGGAAAACAGTAGCTATACAATATTTTTGGGGAATATGTCTTATAATATTTTTATTTTATAGATGCTTTGTTTTAGAACGATTTATGCCATTGGTATGTATATTATCGGGTATCATAATAGGTCTATATAATGAGTCTTTTTTTGCTGTAACATTCACAATTTCATTACTCTATTTATTTAATCAAAAGTTATATAAAAAACCCATAAATAAAAACTTATTCTACTTTATTATACCACTGAGTATATCAGCAATAATTATGCTAAGTGCGCCAGGTAGTTATATTAGGGCTGCTTCTCTTACATGTGGCAAGCATGGATACGAGTTAATATCTTTAGCTATGCAGAACATGTTTGATATTGTTATAGTACACCGGGCTTTATCTCTAATATTTATTGCTAGTATCATAATTACATATATAAAAAATAAAGACTTTAAATATCGTTTATTACAAATCTTGTATCTTATCATAATATATTTAACAATAATTCCTGCATCCATAGAATTTACAATAAGATGTTGCCTTATATACTATGTGATTTTTGAGTATATTATTCTTAGCTACATATTCAACAATATTGCCATACTAGAACTTATTAAAAAATATCAAAAATTATTAATTATTATTTTCATCTTTCAATTACTATTTATATTATTCTGCTACTACGAGATACATATAAATACACAAGAACGAAATAAACAAATAATGCAGTATCATAGGCTAAATATAGAACATGTGCATTTTAAAAAGATAAAAAAATTAAAGCATCTACATAAATTATCTAGGGTGTTTTACATAGATATTCGTAAAGATGAAAACTACTGGCTAAATAAAACTTACGCACAGTATTATGATTTTAAGAGCGTGACAACTAAAAAAGTTGACTAAAATCTATAAGCTAAACTTGTCATTACTTTAGATTGTAACTTCATGATAAATTTCACAATCTTTGGCAAATCCTTACCCCCTGCTTTTGCTGCAGAAACAGCATGCTCTGACTCTTCTAAATACATCTGCTTTAATATTTCTCTAGAGCGGTTATCATTAGTTGGTAAAGTCTTTAAGTGCGAGTCAAGATGTTTCATGACTTGTTTTTCTGTTTCAATAACAAACCCAAAACTTATATCATCACTAATAGATCCAGCTGTTGCACCAATACCAAAAGATGCCCAGTACCAAAATGGATTCAATAAGCTAGGTCTAGCGCCTAACTCATCTAAGCGATGTCCGCACCATGCTAAATGATCATACTCTTCATCTGCGGCATGATATAAATGATCTCTTGTCTGCGCTGACTTTGCCACCGAAGCTTGGCCTCGATATAGTCCCTGGGCACAGATTTCTCCAGTATAATCAACTCTCATCAGTCCGGCAGAATGTTTTTTATCATGATCAGAAAGAGTACCATCCACAATATCTTTACTTGGTGATTGACGATTTGGTACTAATGGGGATTTAGTAATACTAGTGTAACTGTCAATCTCATTAATCAAATTATCTATAAATGAAAGTTTTCTCATAACGATATGTTTAAACCTTATGTTAATTACAATTATACCATCTATACAAATAGCATAAAATAACTCTTTATTATCAAAATATAATTTGTCTATTTCTTAATTATAAGAGAGTCTAAATCACTAGGAATCTTTGTAAAGAGCTCGGCTCCATCAGAAGTCACAAGAATAGTATCTGAGTGTCTAAATCCACCTAACTTGGGTACATAGATACCAGGTTCAATAGAAACAAGCATATTCTCCTCTAAATATTCTTTACCGCCCTCAGCAAGCCATGGTCTTTCATGGTTACTCAAACCAAACCCATGTCCAACACGATGTAAACGATTATGGTAACTCTTGATACCATTCTTTTTAAGAAACTCATATATGACTTCATCAATTTCTGAACATTTCTGTCCTGGTTTTATCATACTTAAGCCAATTTCTCTTGCTTGGGCATTAGGTTAAAGTAATCTCTTTCTTCAAGACTTGGTTCTGTTGTAAAAAATGTTCTTTCTGATTCTGCACAATATCCATTTAAACGAGTTAAAACAATAGCTACATGCGGACCCTCTTTTAAAGGCGAATATAAGTTAAATGATGAGTGCGGTTCGCCACTAAAAGGTGCTGGAAATGCAACTGAGCATAAAATCTTAGAAACCATTAAATCAAGGTTTGGTATATTTTGAGCAGCTTTTTGAATAATTACGCCAGAAGATGCTGCTGTTTCAAATGCAGTTGTACCGTATTTAGTATTATCTAAAATATATTGTACGCCTAAATCTGCATATTCAGCAGCAACCCTAACCTGTTCTATCTCAAAACTAGATTTAACTGTGCGAATATCGTCTACAAATGATGTGAGTTTAGCATTAGGAAATAGTCTAGCCACAGATAATGGACAGTTATCTTCTATAGCTATAGAATACGTATTTTTAATTATATTTGATCTTGATAATTCATCATTCCAATTTTCACCATCTAAAGATGGAAACTCTCTATAAACAATAATATTTTCATCTGAAATTTTATATGACTTTATTAAATGAGAATACTCTAATGTTGGTACTAAGAATTTTAATGAGCCATCATCATTAAATATAAGTAATATTACCCTTTCTAATGCCTCGAAAGATGCACCAATAAGATAAAAAATACTTTCAGGATTTGTAATTATAAATTGTTTGATATTATTTTCTTTAAGCTTTTTTTGAATAAGTTTATGTCTATATTCAAAATCATTGATTTGTTCTTGTGAGAATGTTGCTGGAATCATAATCGCTTACTCCTTATTGAGTGTTGTATGTCTAATTCCTAATACCTGTTCGTATAGGAATTGGGATAATTATGACATAATTTCAATATACAAATATAACAGTGTTTTGACAATAAATAATGAATATCGGACAGAGTAGTTTTAATACTTTTGATATAATAATAGATATTTGCGGTAACTGTAAAATTAAAAAAAATAGTAAAAAATATAGATACAACAAAATAACGTTTAGAGATATTTTGTTAACTGATAATATTAGTATAAATATCCTAACGATTGTGCAGCCACTACTGCAAATACAACATTTAATACTAGAAAGACCCAACCAACGCTAAACCCCTCTTTGATAGAAAATATAGCATATATTGCTAAGAATATTCCACAAACTAGCATTGGCTCATTGCGGCCTAGCACAATACCTAAACACAAACCTACAAGGCCAATAAAAGCACATAACCTAGCAGCATTAAATTTATGCTTACCAAAGTACCAAATTGCAAAAATAAATGCTAAAACAACAAATACAGTCAAGTTATATAACTTAGCTAAGTTAAAAAACACCATAATTGCACTGATAAAAGCTATTCCTTGTAAACCACTAAAGAATGGTTCTACCTGTATTAAAGCAGATGCAAGCAGTAAAAAAGTTGCAAATAGCACGATTTGATTTTTAGTAGCTGATGGATCAATTGAAAGCGCATAACAAAATGTCAATAACCCTACAACTCCCATAAACAAACCGAAGTGGTTGATGTAATTATTTTTGCTCATTTAGTAAATCCATAATCTTATATATCTTATATATCTTATATATCTTATATATCTAATCATATAATAATATAAATACTTAATTATTAGAAATTTATATTTGTGATATGTTATAATTTTAATTGTAATTATTTCATCTAATACACTTAAATATAATAAGGGAGAATGAAGAATGTCTAGAAAAAAAATAGCTTTAGTTGGTGCTGGTAATATTGGTGGTACTCTTGCGCACCTATCTTTAATCAAACAACTTGGTGATGTTGTACTTTTTGATGTAATTGAAGGCATGCCACAAGGTAAAGCATTAGACTTATCTCAAAGCTGTCCTGTAGAAGGCGTTGACTTTAAAATTAGAGGAACAAATGACTATAGAGATTTAGAAAACTCTGATGTTGTAATCGTAACTGCTGGTGTTGCTAGAAAACCTGGTATGTCTCGTGACGACCTTTTAGGTATTAACATCAAAGTAATGAAAGCTGTCGGTGAAGGTATCAAACATAACTGCCCTAATGCTTTTGTTATATGTATTACAAATCCATTAGATATCATGGTTAATATGTTACAAAAATTCTCTGGTTTACCTGATCATAAAATCGTAGGTATGGCTGGTGTATTAGATTCATCAAGATTTAGAACTTTCTTGGCTGAAGAATTAAATGTTTCAGTTCAGCAAGTACAAGCATATGTAATGGGTGGTCATGGCGATACTATGGTTCCATTAACTAAAATGTCTAACATCGCTGGTATATCTTTAGAAAAACTAGTTCAAGATGGTAGACTTTCAAAAGAAAAACTAGATTCTATCGTTAATAGAACTAGAGGTGGCGGTGGAGAAATCGTTGCTCTTCTTAAAACAGGTTCTGCATACTACGCTCCTGCAGCATCCGCTATTCAAATGGCAGAAAGCTATTTAAGAGACAAAAAAATGATCCTACCTTGTGCTACTAAAGTAAAAGCTGGTACATTTGGCCTTGATGAAGATCTATTTGTAGGTGTTCCAACTGAAATTTCTGCTAATGGTGTTAGACCAGTAGAAGTTGAAATGTCAGAAGAAGAAACTGCTGGCTTCCAAATTTCTATCGCTGCTGTTAAAGAATTAAATATCGCTGCGGCAGAAATTTTAGCTAAATAAAAAAACTTTTCTTAACAAATCCTTATACTATCTATATCTTAAAACATCCCTGTTAATGTCAAGTATATTATTTCACTTTTTTCCATTCTAATATTGAAAAAAGTTGTTACAATTCTATTCTAGATTACCCTAATTATAAAAGCATACTATTTGTTTTTATTAGTACAACATACTTCAAGAAGGCTAACGATGATAAAAGAAAACTATCTTGGTATAAACATAGACATATCTAAAGATCACGAACTTTCAGAACAAGCTCTAAAACTGCTAACAAACTACTATTGCTTAGACAATGAGCCATCACCACAATATGCTTACGCAAGAGCTGCAGTAGCTTATTCATTTGGTGACTCTAGATTAGCTCAAAGAATATATGATGCTGCCTCTAAAGGTTGGTTCATGTTTGCTTCGCCAGTTCTTTCAAATGCTCCTCTACCTGGTGCAAAAGTTAAATCTTTACCAATTAGTTGTTTTTTATCATACGTACCAGACTCATTAGATGGATTGATTGATCATTCATCAGAACTCAGATGGTTATCAGTAAAAGGTGGTGGTGTCGGTGGACATTGGTCATCTGTTAGAGCTGTTTCAGATAAAGCTCCTGGACCTATACCATTCCTACATACTGTTGATGCAGATATGGTAGCTTATAGACAAGGTAAAACTCGTAAAGGCTCTTATGCTGCATATATGGATATCTCTCACCCCGATATCATAGAATTTATTGGTATCAGAGTACCAACAGGTGATGTAAATAGAAAGTGTTTAAACCTACATCATGCTGTAAATATTACAGATGAATTTATGCAAGCTGTTGAAAATGATGGCGATTGGAACTTAGTTGACCCTGATGATAAAACAGTTAGAGATACTGGTAAAGCAAGAAAACTATGGGAAATGCTATTGGAAACTAGATATCGTACAGGCGAACCATACCTAAACTTTATTGACACTGCAAATAGAGCATTACCTCAATCACAAAAAGATCTTGGATTAACTATCAAAGGTTCAAATCTTTGTAATGAAATTCATTTAGCTACAAATGAAGAAAGAACAGCAGTATGTTGTCTTTCATCTGTAAACTTAGAAAAATATGATGAATGGAAAGATACTACTTTAATTAGAGATCTAATTAGATTTTTAGACAATGTATTACAATTCTTTATTGATCATGCTGGTGATGAAATATCAAAAGCCAGATATAGTGCTAGAAGAGAGAGAAGTCTTGGTCTTGGTGCTATGGGCTTTCACTCATATTTACAATTACACCGTGTTGCTTTTGACTCAGAAAGGGCTAAGCAGATCAATGAGTCAATATTCAAAAACATAAAAGAAGAAGCTGTCAAAGAAACGATACTTCTTAGTCAAGAAAAAGGCGAAGCTCCTGATATGGAAGGAACTGGTCGTAGAAACGCACACCTTTTGGCTATAGCACCAAATGCAAATAGCTCTCTAATTCTAAATACATCTCCAAGCATCGAGCCATGGAAAGCAAATGCTTTCACATCGAGAACTCGTGTAGGTTCACATTTGAATAAAAACAAATATTTAGAACAAGAATTGATTAAAGTTGATAGAAATAATGAAGCTGTTTGGTCATCTATCATTACTAATGGTGGATCTGTTCAACAGTTAGATTTCCTTAGTGATGATGTTAAAAATGTGTTTAAAACTGCGATTGAAATTAATCAAGATTATGTTGTATCTTTAGCTGGAGAAAGACAGAAATACCTATGCCAAGGTCAATCACTTAATGTATTTTTTCCAGCAGGTGCATCTCGTAAATATTTACATGACATTCACTTTAATGCATGGAAGTATGGTTGCAAAGGACTATACTATCTAAGAACTGAAACATCTAATAGAGCAGAAAATATTTCAGTAAAAATTGAAAAAGAAAGACTTGTTGAGTTTTCAGAACTTAAACAATCAGATAATGAATGTATAGCTTGTGAGGGTTAAATTATGAAAGTAAAAATGTATTCTAAAAGCTGGTGTCCATTTTGTGTAGCAGCAAAAGCATGGTTTGATCAAAATGATATTGCGTATGAAGAAATTGTTCTTGATGATAATACACAAAGAACAAACTTCTATAATGAAATGAATAAGTCTGGTAAAGTTAATTTCCAAATTAGCACAGTACCTCAGATATTTATCGATGATAAGCATATTGGTGGCTTTTCAGACTTACAATCACAAGCTGATACTATATTAGCTAAAAAATAGGTATATAAAATGCAAGTTAAAATATATACAAAACAAAACTGTCCTTTTTGCGATTTAGCTAAAAGTTGGTTTGGTGCAAATGATATTGAATTTACTCAAATTCCATTAGATGATGATGAGATAAGAAAAGCTTTTTATGAAAATGTTAATAAAAATATCTTATTAGTAGAAGAACATATTCGTACAGTACCTCAAATCTTCGTTGGTGATGTTCATATTGGCGGCTATGATAATCTAATGGAAAGAGCTGGTGAAGTTATTAACCGAGTTAAAGGTTCTTCACTAACAACTTTTTCTAAAACTTATAAGCCTTTTAGTTATGCTTGGGCTGTTGACTTAACAGTAAACCATGAAAAAGCTCACTGGATCGAAGATGAAATCGACTTATCTGAAGATGTAACAGATTGGAAAAATGGTAAGATAAATAAAGTTGAAAAAGAATATATTACAAATATTCTAAGATTATTTACTCAATCGGATGTGGCTGTTGGTCAAAACTATTATGATCAGTTTATTCCTGCTTTTAAAAACAACGAAGTTAGAAATATGCTAGGATCTTTTGCCGCTCGTGAAGGTATTCATCAAAGAGCATATGCCCTACTCAATGATACATTGGGTCTGCCAGACTCAGAATATCATGCATTTTTAGAGTATAAGGTCATGACTGATAAAATCGACTTCATGATGGATGCAGACCCTTCAACTCGTAGAGGCTTAGGTCTTTGTTTAGCTAAAACAGTCTTTAACGAAGGTGTAGCATTATTTGCATCATTTGCAATGCTATTAAACTTCCAACGTTTTGGTAAAATGAAAGGTATGGGCAAAGTTGTTGAATGGTCAATTCGTGATGAATCAATGCATGTTGAAGGTAATGCAGCATTATTTAGAATTTATTGCCAAGAGAACCCATATATTGTGGATAATGACTTTAAAAAAGAAATATATCTTATGGCTACAAAAGCTGTAGAACTTGAAGACAAGTTTATTGATTTAGCATATGAAATCGGTGTTATCGAAGGTTTAAAAGCTGATGAAGTTAAACAGTATATTAGACATATTACAGACAGACGATTATCTCAGCTAGGATTAAATGAAATCTATAGTATCGAAAAAAACCCTCTAATATGGTTAGAATGGATACTTAACGGTGCAGACCATACAAACTTCTTTGAAAATCGTGTAACTGAATATGAAGTTGCTGGTCTTACAGGCAACTGGAATGATGCTTACTAATAGATAATTTATCAACATTATTTCTTAGATACTATCTCTAATATTTATTTTAAATCATTTCCCTATTTTATAATCATTGCAAAGAATATTTATATATTATTTATAAGTACTTTTGATGTGCGGCTAATGCAAAAGGCTATTAGCAAAAATCAAAGGGGTAGAGGATATATTAAATGCAACGAGAGAAAGTCTCAATTTTTATTGGGATTGGTATTAAATACTATTTAAGTTTTCAACTTCATACATAACTTCTTCAATATTAGATTCTATACTGATTTTTGATGCTTGAGTTTTAACAAATATATTTAAAAAAGCAATACCCACTATAACAACCAGAAGATTATCATAGGGAAAGCCAACTATATTTAATTCACGCAAATAAGAAATTACACATAATAAAATCGTAAGCGTCTCAGGAAGTACATCTCCCATAGAGAATTTTATCCTATAGCATATATACCAAATTAATTTATTTATCATGAGATATATATGACAGAATCAGATTGGTATTTGATAATACAAGACTGGGAGAAATCTGAACTTAGCCAACAAGAGTTTTGTATACAAAATAATCTAGCTTACAATGATTTTAAATACTGGAGAACTAAAGGAATATCCGAGGGATTATTTACAGCTAGTAGCAGATGGCGACATAAGTTAGTAGATGAGTCTAAAGAACCTCTCAGTTTTACCAAGCTAGATAATATCAAACCAGAGGTGAAGACAGATGGTAAGTATATTGAATTATGCCTTCCATATGGTATAACTTTAAAACTCCCTGTCTAAGATGTTAGTAGCCAAAGCACCTATTTATTTAGCTAATTTTGCAGTAGACATGCGTAAATCTATCAATGGCTTATCCGTAATGGTACAAGAGCATTTTAAACGCACAGTTGAAGAAGGTGTTTACTATGTTTTTAGTAATCGTCAAATGAATAAGATTAAAATCTTATACTGGGAAACTAACGGTTATTGTTTGTGGTATAAACGCTTAGAAAGCTCTAAGTTTAAACTTATCTATGATCAAAAGTCACAGAGTTTGACAACACAGCAATTACAATGGTTACTGTCTGGTTTGGATTATCAAAATATCCAAGGACACAAAGCCAAAAAGTATGATATTTTGTACTAACAAATCATCATATAATGCTGATTTTAAAAGGCTTTCATGGTATAATACCTTATTGAATTTAAACAGCAAATATCATGCAAAACAAAGACTTTTCACAATCTGAAAATGAGCTATTTAAGCTTAAGGAACTTGTGAAAAGTCTAAGCCTGCAAGTTCAAGAAAAAGATCAAGTAATTAATAACAAAGATCAGTTTATAGAGCAATTAAAAGAAGCATTGCAATTAGCTAAAGCTAAGAGATTTGGCTTCTCTGCTGAATCGTATCTTGATATAGATAATCCTCAAATAAGCTTATTTGATGAGGCAGAATTATCTTTAGATGATAATACTGAAGAGTCACAAGAGACTGTCGTTTCAACACATACTCGCAAGAACAATAAAGGTAAGCGTAAACCACTGCCAGATTATTTGCCTCGTGAGACAGTAGAGCATAAACTTAGTGAAAATGATCTTACTTTAGAGAATGGTTTAAAATTCGAAGAGATTGGTAGTATTGAGTCTGAACAGTTAGAGATTATACCTGCTGATGTAAAAGTAATTAAGCATGTACGTTATAAGTATGCAGTTAAAGGTCATGAAGAGCATGGTATCAAAATAGCTCCTATAGTTGGACAAGCAATACCTAAGAGTGTAGCCTCTAACGGTCTGTTAGCTCATATAGCACAATCTAAATATGCTTATCATTTACCATTATATAGACAACAAGAGATATGGAAAGATCTAGAGGTTGACCTTTCAAGAGCTAGCATGAGTAGATGGATGGTTCAATTAGGAGAAATGGTTCAGCCAGTTATAGATGATATTCTAGAACAAATAAAGCTTCAACCATATGTTCAGGTTGATGAAACAACTGTTAGAGTGTTGGATAATCCTTCTAAATCAGGTAAGGGTTATATGTGGGTATATCACAATAAGTCAGTTGGGTGTGTATTTCAGTATAGAGAGGATAGGTCTGGTCTTAATGCTTTAGAAGTACTAGAAGACTATCAAGGGTTTGTTCAATCAGATGACTTTAGTGGTTATTCTAGGGTTTGCACACTAGGAAGCAATAGGATATCTGTAGGCTGCTGGGCACATGCTCGTAGAAAGTTTATAGATGTAACAAAGGCACTTTCAAAGAAAGGCTCTAAAGGACATGTCCATGATTTTATAGAGCTTATAAAGAAGCTTTATGCTATTGAGGCGAAAGCTAGATCTGATGGTAGAACACCTGAACAGCTTTATGAGATACGGCAAATCAAATCTGTTCCAATATTGGAAAAAATAAAAGCTAAACTAGATGATGTTGTACTTAGGACACCTCCCAAGGGCTTATTAGGTAAAGCTATTCATTATGCTTTGGATAATTGGCAAGAGCTGAATAATTATACAAAAGCTGGGTATTTGCCTATTGATAATAATGATATTGAAAATAAAATTAGACCATTTGCAGTTGGCAGAAAGAATTGGCTATTCTCAGGTAGTGAGAAAGGGGCTCAATCTAGTGCGAATCTATTTACGCTTGTAGAGAATGCTAAAATGTTTAATCTGAAGATATTTGATTATCTTAAATATGTGTTTGATCATATTGCTACTGCTAAAACAGACAAAGATTATGAAGCATTAACTCCTAAATACGCGCAACAGTATGTAGCAAAAATAGATAAAAATAAATACAAAAAATAGCTCCTTACAATATTCATAAATTTCTAGATGTACTTCGTGAGACGCTTACGAATCTCCAACTGAAGATACACTAAAGTTATGGGAAATTTGTACCGACTTGTATAAACAAGAAAGAGAAGCTGGTGGTGTATTAGATATGGATACTAAGATAGTATCTACAATATCATCACATAAGGCTGGATATCTTGATAAAAATTTAGAAAAAATAGTAGGATTTCAAACAGATAAACCATTTAAAAGATCATTACAACCTTATGGTGGTATAAAGATGGCTGCTGCTACTAGTAATGGTTATGAGGTTGATGAATCTGTAATGGAAATATTTACAAAATATAGAAAAACACATAATCAAGGAGTATTTGATGCATATACTCCTGAAATGAGATTAGCTCGTAAGAGTGGTATCATAACTGGTTTACCAGATGCTTATGGTCGTGGTAGAATTATCGGTGACTATAGAAGAGTTGCTCTTTATGGTATTGATTTCTTAAAAGAACAAAAACTAAAGTTCTTCAATACTGAACCAAGTGTTATTGATGAAGCAACTATTAGACTTAGAGAAGAGATTTCTGAGCAGTATCGTGCTTTAGAGAAGAGATGAAAGAAATGGCTCTAGAATATGGCCATGATATTTCAAAACCGGCTAAAAATGCACAAGAAGCAGTTCAGTGGTTATATTTTGGTTATTTAGCAGCAGTTAAAGAACAAAATGGTGCTGCGATGTCACTAGGAAGAACATCTACATTCCTTGATATTTATATCCAAAAAGATATTGATAATGGCCTAATTGATGAAAAACAAGCTCAAGAATTAATTGATCATTTCATCATGAAATTAAGATTAGTTAAATTTGCGCGTACGCCTGATTATAACGCATTATTTAGTGGTGACCCTACTTGGGTAACAGAATCATTAGGTGGTGTAGGTCGTGATGGTAGATCTTTAGTTACTAGAAACACATATAGGTATTATGGACTTTAGTAAACCTAGGCCCTGCTCCTGAGCCAAATATGACTGTCCTATGGTCCACTGAATTGCCTCGTAAATTCAAAGAATTCTGTGCTAGAATCTCAATTAAAACATCATCAGTTCAATACGAAAATGATGATATGATGAGAAAAATGTACGGTGATGATTATGGTATAGCATGTTGTGTATCACCTATGAAAATAGGTAAACAAATGCAATTTTTTGGTGCTAGAGCAAATTTAGCAAAACTAATGCTTTATGCTATCAATGGTGGTAAAGATGAGAAAACTGGAGTTCAAGTTGGACCAGTATCAGAACCAATTAAATCTGAATACTTAGACTATGATGAAGTAATGTCTAAATTTAGAGAAATTAGTAAATGGATGGCAAAACTGTATGTTGATACACTAAATGTAATTCATTATATGCATGATAAATATTTCTATGAAAAAGCTGAATTAGCTTTACATGATGATCATGTACATAGATTCTTTGCTACAGGTATCGCAGGACTTAGTATTGTTGCAGATTCTTTTTCTGCTATCAAATATAGCAAGGTTAAAGCTATAAGAGGTGAAAATGGTCTAATTTCAGAATATGAAGTTGAAGGTGACTACCCAATGTTTGGTAATAATGATGATAAAGTAGATAGCATAGCTGTTGAGGTTGTTGAAAATTTCATGAATGAGATAAGAAAAAACAACACATATAGAAATGCTGAGCCTACTATGTCAATCTTAACTATTACATCTAATGTTGTTTATGGTGGTAAAACTGGTAGTACTCCGGATGGAAGAAAAGCAGGCGAACCGTTTGCTCCTGGTGCTAACCCTATGCATGGTAGAGACAAAAATGGCGCCCTAGCATCACTAGCTTCTGTAGCTAAGATACCATTCAAAGATGCTGCAGATGGAATATCAAATACATTCTCAATAATACCTGATGCATTAGGTAAAGAATGCTGTGTTACATCTGGTGCTGGTTTTGATTTTGGTATCAAAGCAGAAGATATAAATATGACTGAAGCAGAAATTAAAGCGCTAGATGGTTGTAATGTACTACTATAATAAATATCAATAAATACGATTGATAAGAATTTGTTAAAAAAAGAAAAGGAGACACAATATGTCAGCTCAACAAGAAAATAATTTAATCAGCATGTTAGATTCATATGTGACTAATGGTGGTCAACATCTAAATGTAAATGTATTTGATAAGGATACATTACTAGATGCGCAAAAACATCCTGAGAAATATCGGGTTAATAGTAAAAAATGGTGTCTAAAAAGTAGCTGTAAAGCATGTATAATAAGGGTTTAAAAAGGATTATTTACAGATGGCTGTAAAAAAACACTAAAATCTGCCCAAAATGTAGCTCTAGAAACACTAAGAAAATAGGTGTTAGAAATAACATTCAAAGATATAGATGCATGAAATGCTCAAAAGCATTTAGCTCAAATAGAAGACCAAAAAAGCTACTAAAATCTATATTTTATAAGTATATATTTAAGCATCAAACTTATGCTGATTTAGCTACAGAATATGGTAAAACCAAGAAATGGGTT
>RQTK01001858.1:0-13545 GCA_003991915.1 Elysia chlorotica
AATAAATAATGTAAAACCGCCTTTCCCTTTAAAAACAACAACAAAAAGAAAACAAAACAACAAAACCTCTATGTTTCATTTGAAGGGAAGTGATCCATACAGACGGTTAATTTTTTCAACATATCACAGTTATCTCTCTTGGAACATTTCACAATAGATTGCTAGCCGTGGTTTTTACATTGGCGATTCTTCTTTAATCAGTTTCATTCATACTGCCACTTTCTCGCCCAGTAATCAGTTATAATCATTCACGTGTTGATACACGTTCATATTAAGGTTATATGCTCACACATTTTGGTAGGCCTTGTTTTTTGTGGGTTTTTTTTTCAAATTATAAAAAAATAGTATTTTATAGAACGATTACTACAATCCCTACGAATTTTTTTCTTTCAAATAATCGTATATTCTATATACGATTATACAGGCCCAAATGCGTTTTACAGTTTCGTGACAAATAAAGAAATGGGGTTTGGTAGGTATTTTATTTGTTTTCTATCCATCTATAAAAAGTGGAACCAAAATGCACACGATTCAAACACTGGCTTGTTTTGTATTTTTTAAAACGAAGTTTTAAGTTTATCTATATACATACATAAGTCTATAAATTCTAATGTCATTTCATGTATAGCTCATAAAACACACCTCCTTCAAAAATATGTAATGATTAGAGCATTTCGACTAGAATATTACATCAAGTTGTAAATAAATACATATATTACTACAAATGTCACTCGTAGGATAAAATCAATTTGATAGATCTACGTGCCGTAAGTACAACGTCACAGTAGCTTACAACGCGTCGTAAGCTTTCTTATTGTCATATTCTTGCATACTTATGACAAGTTGTAAGATACCGTGGCAATGAATGATCAACAATTTATTAAAACGAATCCTTACCTTCTTTTGCAACAAGAATAAAATAAATTAAAAAAAATTCCTATGTCTGCTTTTGAAAGATAAAAAAATAAAATAATGTAAATCCAATCTAGATTATAGATGTGATCATTAAAAAATTATCTAACCTAATGTAAGTAAGTTGACTCAACACCTATGAAAAATTAGTATTATGTACGCAAAGAGAAGAAATGTCATTATGCTAAATAGTACTGCACTACGGAAAACCCTTAAAAATTCACATTTTTCTTTTATTTTCCCCATCGTTTTGTACTGCAGAATTATACAACTGTACACCTTCATGCTCTTTGGCTTTCTTATTTGGAGCTTAGAGGAACAATGCTTTTTGCACGATCTACATCTTTAAGCAGCTCATAAATGTTGATAACCAGGGATGCATTGTATTATGATCTTCCAGAGAACGCAAAAAGTCATTGTTCATCTTTCTATATGATTTCATAATGTTTATAAAGTGTCACATTGGGTGTTGTTGCTAATCTGCCCTAACTATGACAGAGAGCTGAAATAATTAATGATATACATGTAGATCACTTTTCCTTTTCTGTTCTCAAGGATGTTTTTTTCCTTTTTCATTCCTCAGACTCTTCCTCTATCATGGGAGGCCTTGAAAAATGATCATGTCCTAGGTCCTGTGTGAACAGAGTAGGGATGGTTCGAAACCTGAGCCTAAATAACTGGCCCCCGCAGATGTCTATTAATAGCACTCTGTGGTAGCCTTTCTGTTTGACATATAAACTGGACTGACAGTGCAAGGGGAGTAACGCGATTTTAAGAAATTCTCGGCGTCTAAATGAGTTCTCTCTCTTTGTTCTGTGGTCGAGTGGTTCACGCAGCCATGATAAATTGACACCATTTTTTATTTATTTTTTTTGTTATTAATAACTGCATCCGATGTACACTTGGATTTTTTCAAAGAAGAATGGGGATGATGATACTTTAATAGAATAATATTCATATTATGATCAAGTAAGTTATTTAGTTTTAATAATCCATCCTAATATAATTGAAAAAAAGAAAAAAATACCTATCATGAGTCAGCGCGTCAAAACAAACTTTCAGTGTTTGTTTTGATTCTTGTTGTGTAATTTTTCCACCTTCAGGAACTGGCGTTGAAAAATAAAAATACTCGTGGTACTGATTCGCGCCACATCGCTTAACCCATTTGCGAAATCGAAATGGCGTAAAAAAATAAGACACTGTCGTTGATTGGTCGAGGTTGTGTTTACTTTTTTTTAAGAGCAACACATCCACCCCCACATCACATGCGCGCAGAACGGTCGATAACGATAGCTTCGCGTCTATATAAAGAAGCGATGGGATGCGCCGGTCGTTCAGTCATCGCTCAGAGATGATCTGAGCGGGAGCACTCTCACAGCGTATGTATATATATTTATTTTTTTGTGTTTTGAAAAGAATACATACAAAGAAATACAAACAAAAAACGCTGTCGGGTAGAACATCGTATAATTTTGATTATACTCTACTCATTCCTCATCCTCCCTGAACGTTCTACGCGCACAAATGAAAATAATAACCGCCCTGACAAAAGAACTGTACTTCACAATATCTGTCGAGAAAGACCTTCCCAGACCGCGCCGACGCCTCATCAGCATACCAGAAATAGGTCGGTTTTACCTTCCTAACGGTTACGAATGTTGCCTGAACGATCTCAAACTGCAGCGTCCGAATCGGCCTTCGGACCCTCTTTCGAAGAGTCCGACGGTTCTGGCATCTGCGGCGACGATAAAGCGCGTTCTCCATCACCCGTCGCCGATCGCCGATGCAGCTTCGATCCCCCGTTCATCTGTTCCACCATATTTAACGATGAAATTCCTGCGGTCATACACGTCAACGTGCAGGTTGCGCACTGGATCATCAACGCAAAAGAGCGGCTCGGCGCCAAGGTGCACGGCAGATCCCTTGTGCGCACGGTCGAAAAGAAGAAGTGCGTCGCCGCGTCGGGTTATAAGAAAGTCGTTCCGGACGAGATGCTCCCAACTGCGAATTCCATCAATCTCAACCTGCACGGACACGACCTCCTGCTTATCACAACACTGATCAACATAGAGAAAAATACGAGGAGCTGTTCGGTTGACAGATCCCTGCACGTCAAGGTGTGGCACATGAGGTCGAGCACCAACAGCCTCCAGCACGGCCTTCTCAACACCAACAATTACAGGTGGAACCTCATCGAGAAGCGTCCTGACGTGTTTCGCAAGTTGGACAGATTTCCCGCCGTTGTCGCCGACAACTTGGGGATCGTACACAGGGAGGCGGTCCTCGTGGACGAGAAGAACTTTCCAGAGCAATCGGTCAAGAAGCTCGGGGAGCTCATCGGGTCCGTCGGCGAAATAGACGGAGAGCTGGCCGCCACCGTTTACGCCGAGGAGGCGCATCGCTCGAGGGAGATTATGGACAACCACGTGCTGGCCATCATAAAGCTGGCGCATTTTACCGGCTCCCGCCTCGACACGTCCCAGCTCACGTACGATCGGATGCTGGTCGCCCAGAACCCAAAGATGGCTCTCGCCGAATTCGCCGACAAGAGCAAGTTTGCCGCAGAGAACAAGGGAAAGACGTCAAAGAAAATCAAAATAGTCAACAAAAAGCTCAACCGTGCAGAGTTCATATCGAGGATGAACGCCAAGCACGCCGACCTTTTGGTCGATCCGTTTAATAACAACACCAGAGGCAAGTGGAGCCTCCTTGACCAAATGCACCATTCTCCCGACGCATTGTTCTACTCTCCGCTCAGCCTGTCTTTGTTGAACACGGTCAAAGCCAAATACGCTGTCGGATACGAGTCGTTTGTAGGCGCAGTGCAAGACATGATTGAGGAAATCGAGCTGAAGATCGATACGTTGCTGTGCCCCGCCGACGCGCCTAACGACATTGCTTGGCATCCTCTGGTCAAGCAGGAAAATATTAAAGAGAACGCTTCTGAGACGTTCGACGAGACCGATGGAAAATCAGTTCAATCGTCATCGCGAAGAACAATGGAAGACCGATTGTCGATGTCGAAGTCGCCTTTAATTTTGCGGATGATCGGTTTGCCGAAAAAGGATCCTGTCGTCGGGGATATCACAATGGTTCACGTGTTGAATGAACTATTGAAGCGTAAAACAAACGAGCCTGTTTGATAATTGATAACGCACGAAATGAGCACACAAAAAAAACAACATGAAAAGCTACATCGATATTGCATTTTTTTATTTGAACGTCGTGTGAAAGCGAGAAAACGTACAAAAAAAGTGGGAGTATTGGAACAATTTGGATTTGATCGTTGGTTTTTTTTTACATTTAGATGTTTGAAATCCCTGAAAACGACGCAACCCAACACCTTTTGTTTCTTTTTTTTTGTATAATCCTCAGCATCGACATCATTGACAACATCTTTGACGTCGACGGCGCAATGACGGGAAAGCTCCTCATCGTGAACAAAAAAAATGGCGATTTTATCGTTGAAGATTACGTCGAGGCCGGACGGAAGGGTGGTACCGTTATCACCGAATAGCCCTCTCAACCTGTAAAATCAGTTGATCCCGACAAGCCCGTCTCTGAAGGGGGGGGAACGGACTGAGCTATTTGTTGAGATACCCGACAAAAAAGACTGCCTGGAAGTGGAAACGGACGTGAGAGATGAAGAGTCCTCGTTGTGGTGCAAAAAATTTATCGTCAATTACGTGATGCTGATCGTGGTTCTGATATGTTTCGCGTTGATCTTGTCGTCCCCGAAAAGCTGCCCGAACCGTTACAACGGAACGTCGTTGTCGCCGTCAACTGAGCTGATAACGCCGAGCCCTCAAGGCGTGCGCTGCATTAGCGGGTGCGGCGGCGAATGAGGTGCTTGTCTGTTCGGGTCTCCCTGATTACAGCGGCAGGGAGACCAGAGGAGTAACTGTGGCGCCCAACGACTATTCGAGGCTGGTAACGTCCAATCGCGATGTCGCGATGGTTCCTCACGAGGTAGCTTGTAAGTCTGACTTCGGCGGCATCAATATATCGATTCACATCTTCAAAAGGGATACGCCTGTGACCCGTAGAGAGGGTCAAAGCCTGGTCTTGATGCTGCAGACCCTCACTGTATAGAAGGAGATCGCCCGTCTCGGAAAGCCCTTTTCGTTTTCATAAACGACGCTTGCAAAAAAGTAATAGTGTTTTATAAAAATAATCGTTTAATCGTCAACACAGTCTGCGTGTCAACCCGACGCGTGATAGGAAACGTTTACGCCCTCACTTTGGAAAACTTGCCGGGCCCAGGCAGAGTGTTAGCGCCGCTGCCGCCGCCACGGTGTCCCATTCAACACGATTCCAGAACGGACGTCGTCCTCCGACCAAGCGAACCCCTTGACTCGTCCACGGTCTACCTGTGCACGCCGGCCATGTTCAACGTGCGCGACGGAGGATGCGACATGGTTCGGGGGGTTCTCGCCGAATGCGCGTTCGCCACGGGAAAAATTATCAGCGTAATCGACAACGGCAATATCAAGGAGTCCATCGGCTGGTACAACGTCTTGATCAACAAGGAGATACAGCGTAAGCCAGTTCCTGAAGGGGATCACTCTCTCCACGGAAACCGGGTGCACATTCCTTGGATCAGGATCTGGAAGAGAGTTCCTCGAATAGATTATCAGATACTAGATGCAGAGCCCAGAGATCCCGAAGAGTGCCTGGAGTGCATCGTTCACGCCGTTCACGCCAAACATCAAGCTGCATACACCGTCGGTAAAGACGAGCTGAATCCTGATAATATTTCTATCGTAATGCAAAACGCACATTTCTCAAATTTAATGCTCAATCATTGAAAAACTAAAAAAAAACGAACAAAATCGAACAAAACAATAAACACAGAGACGAATTTTATTTTTTTTGTTATATCAGTTTTTTTTATATTTTGTTTCATACAACATGTATTTATTTTAGTGTTCATTGCGTTCATTTTTTTTGTAATCCAAAACATTTTATTTATGATTTAACCTCAAGCATGTCGTCGAACGTGACCCCTTTTCGATTCAACAGAGTTTCTGACAAAATCTTTAATATCGGCTTCTCGAGAATGTCGAAAAGCTGTTTGATGATGTCAATGCGAATTTCGACCGTGAAAAACGCGCAGAACTTGAGAGACAGATCGTTCTTGTCGACGTTGTTTGCAGGCATCGGTTCGTCCTGTACTTTTTTGTACGCAACCGATGGTAAAAACCCCGCAAGAGTTACCGTGTCGTATTCGACGAAATCCATGATCGTCATGCACTCCGCTATCATTTGACGAGACATTTCGGAGTGAAATGGGCGCATGAAGTATCTGTTAGCTTCCACCCGCATGTTCATTTCGAACTTGTCCAACCCGTACTGGTGACGGCGGCCAGACGTATCGCGGAGATCAGCTATCGCTGGCGCCATCACGTCGTCGTCATCATCCTCGTTTATCACAATCACGTACCAACGCGTCGTGTTGACGAAATCCCTGTTGAGGTACCAATACAGATCTTCCCTCGTCTTTGGGATCCACTTGGGTATGGAAAAACGGGATTGCACGCCGAAAGCTTCTTTCACGAAATGCGGTTTCGTTTGTAATATGTCGTGAATAAACAACACATCGGGTTGTTCCACATTTTTTTGGATGCTTCCACATTGTTCAGCATACTCGTCTTGCATTCTCCAACGCCCACCACGCTGTTGGTTCCTAGCATCAGCATGCACCAGGATTCGCAGAACATGTCGTATTTGGGGTTTATGAACAGGTAATCGGGCGTTGTCGTAATGAAGTTCATGTCAGGCTTGCAAATCTTTCCCGGCCTTAACGTGTTCGCCGCGCCGAACAGCGGTACGATTATCCGCTTCCACACCTCCAGCTCGCCGAACGTTCCGACCGTGTTCATGGAATCCGAAATCTTATTTTCAGGATTCTTCACACCTCCGAATATGCGTGGTGTCAGTTTCAGTCTGATGGCATCTTGTGAAGTCGTAACGAGGCTCATCCAGTGCGTGATTCCCATCGTGAAGTTCTTGGACTCTAACCACGCCTCGGAGTTGTTAGAAGTCATCTGAAATATGAATCTTCCGAGATCGATGGGTTTAACGGCCCTGTTATAACGATCGCTCGTCAAACTGGAGTGGCACGCCTGTTTCACCGTGCGCATCCAGTGGTAGTTCAACGCGCACTTTTTGGCGCGCACAGACAGGTCCCGATTGCGCGTCTGACGTGGCGGAAACCTCCAGGGTTCTGGAAAATTGTTGGGAGCGTCAAGGGGTTTTGCGTTATATCGGGAACGCTTGCGCTGCGGTGTCGAAGAGTTAATAACGCTTGGTCGAAGATTTTTTGCTTGCGTCGGAAGTCTCAACACGGCTCTTTTTGCGATTGTGTGAAAGTATCAAGACGTCGTTTATGCGTTTGGTAGGTGACGATGATGATGATGTTCCGGCCGAACAGACCGGTTCCGGTGTCAATGCGGCAGCATCAGTTGTTGTGTTGTCGGTGTGATCGTCTTCGCTGACTTTATCGAAACTCCCGGTGTTGAGGAGCTCATTTTGTAAGAGACAGTCGTATTCTTCAAACAGTTTGTCCAAATCCCATTCGTGCGATGACTGATTTATGCCCAATAGATTTTCAAGCGTAAAGTTTTCCTCGTAGGATTCCTCTTCTGACTGTTCAAAAGTTAGAAACTCCATTAGAGTTCAATCGGTATGTATAAAAAAATTAACTGAGAAGCCGATGATAAAACTTGTTTTGTAATCGCTTTGCGTTAAATGAAATATTAATAATTTCAACCAGGAGGTAAGTTAACCTTTTTTATGTTATGAATGCGTTATAACTGCTGCTCGTATATCGTATGAAGTGAACGCGTCTGTTAGAGTTTATATAGACTAACAGAGTCTATAATATGGCAAACATCATTAAAAGCGTAAATGTAAACAAAGATTTGGTATTTTGGTAGTATTGTATCCAGTTCCTGAAACTCGATAAAATACAGTTTGTTTACATTCTCATCTCAACACAAATAAAGAAAAAAAAAACGCAGACTGACATTTTCTCATTGTGTCATATTTGTTTACATGCAAAAACGACAGAATTCCTGAACCTGAACATATTCCCGATCTTTGTAAAATTACGTAATTTTGTTGTTGTTGTCACGCACTTAAAGTCAAGAGCGACAATTGATTAAGAGCGCGGCAGACTCCTATAAAAAGAGAACGGAGTAGCGCAAACAAGTCATACCATTATTAGAATTAGTATTCGACGGATCTCAACATACGCAAACACAGATGTCTCTGTCGCGACTGTATTCGCTGTTTCGACTGTTCACTTTGGTGAGTGCTCTGTGGATGTTGATAAACGCTCACACCTCTAATGGTGCAGCGTATTCGACCGACCAATCCGCGGCGTACAACCATTTTAAGGGTATCCCGATTGATGATACTCAAAGCGTAAAGGACTTTTTGGCCGACAAAGAAGCTCGCGGAAAAGACGACGGGGGCAATACAAAGCAACGCAGCAAAAGTTCTGCAGATGTCAGCAACGTGACGGTGTTGGAAAAAAGTTTTGATGAGCTCGACGTAATTTCTGACAAGCACTTGAACGCCAGTAAAGTATTAGACAAGAATCCTGTTAATGCGGCTGTTAAAGTAGCAAAACGTGAAGAAGAAGAGGAACAAGTAGGCGCCGGTGTTGGCCCTCTCGAAGAAGAAGAAAAAGAAGAAGAAGAGTCTAGATATTCCGATTCTGGCGAAGGCCCGCTCGACAACGACCACGAAGAGGAGGTAGAGTTTGGTTCCGGCGAAGGCCTGCTCGACGACGACCACGAAGAGGAGGTAGAGTTTGGTTCCGGCGAAGGTCCGCTCGACGACGACCACGAAGAGGAGGTAGAGTTTGGTTCCGGCGAAGGCCTGCTCGACGACGACCACGAAGAGGAGGTAGAGTTTGGTTCCGGCGAAGGCCCGCTCGACGACGAAGAGCGGTCAAACTGTTAAACGGTCGACATGAACAGAGCGATACTGTTCGCAGCGCTTGTTGTTGCGGTACATGTTGCGATGCCAGCACCACTATCAACAGCCTTACCAAAACCAAAAGACATAACCATAACATATTACGATGATCAAATTCCCTTTTTCAGAAACAAGATGTTCGTATTGTTCTCTGCATATTTCTTTGTCATCATGGGCATCGTGGCTTCCCTCATTGTAACAGTTTTAGTGATTGCCATCGCAGCTAAAATTTCCGTCGAGCTGTACTTTCACTTAAAATTTAGATGTCGGAATAATAATTTGCAACAAAATCCTGTATATATTTCAAGGTGTAATTACAACCCGTTGTTGCGTAATGGAGTGGAATGCGAAACTGATTTCGGCCGTCAAACTGTCAGCGAAATCGATGTGAGCCAGGCGATATGCACTTCAACTCGTTCGCCTTCTATGGAGACGATGGAAACAGTTCAGATGCGCAATTTTTTTTCATCCAAAGACAACAATACCACCGATAACATTTGCGCCAGTGACAACACAAACGTCTTCGTGGCGGACGGCGCGGTTGGTGGAAAGGACTGCGATTCGCATTCATACATCGAGTTCACTTGTCCCTCTCCGCAGCAGTCTGGGGATCTGAAACGGGACTGTTCGGGGTCGACGCTATTTGTTTCGACCACGTTCGGATCGCACGATGCAGAACCGAGACGTCCTGATCGCCAGGAAAAAAAGGGCCTTTTATCGCCGGCAAATGCGATGGTTGGAGAGTCGTCCCATCGGGTTTCGACTTCGCCGTCTGAACGCGCATCGATTCCACCCCCCATGCCCGTGTTTGAACACAATTACGCTCAGATGTTTAACCGGAATAAGGAGCTGCATCCTAAGAAGGTGTTGCAGAAGGAGTTGCGGAAAGAGATAGAGCTGAAACGGAACACAAACCAGGAGCAGAAGCAGGGGGATGAGGCTGAACGAGATCAATTAGCGTCACAATCTTGCAACGAAGAGAAAACTTCACACATGAGAACAATGTCTCAAATACAAAGACATATTACCAAATTAGCAAAGGAATTCAACGAAACCCATGTCGCAATGCAAACGACCTCTGAGGATCGAGGATTGGAGGATGCCAACTCGAGAACAGAAACGAACAAAAATACACCGCAACGCATATTATGGTTATCGCCGCATGCATCGTTATCAACAAGACTATTTATATGTATATATATAAATACAATGTCAATTAATGCAATTATTTTTTTTTAAAAATTGTATCATTTTTTTAACATGTGTAATCTCGGTGATGCCGTGTGCCCTATTATGTTACATATCAAAATGTAATCATAGATATCAATGTACAAAAAATATTTTACGCTATTTTAAACTCCTTTTCGCACTTAGAACAGAAATTTCAATGTACAGCACCTAACAACGTTTGTAATATTTTGCATAATTAAAACAAACAAAATAACACCGACAGCAACATGAGATTTATTCACAAAAACTTAAGCAATTATAAACAGAAGTAATTGCAAATAAACATTCTTTTTACCGTAAAAAAATGGGTTTTTTTATGTTATGTGTGCGTGCGTGTTCGTAAATATCGTTCCCATATTGTTCGTGATACACCTGGTTCATTTAATTATTGGTTTTTATTATATGTTTTTGCATACGCATATTAAATAAAAATGACAAAGATACATCTCAAATATTTTACACGCACATTTTTTTTACTTTTAAAATTAACAAATTCCAATTTCCATTTCCAACAACTGTTTGGTATTATATATATTTTTAAACATTACATTATTTTTTTATTCCAATCATTCAGAATTGACGAACACCGCAAAAATTGACAAAAGTATCAAATCGAGACTCGATAGGGACTAACAAACTACCATGGACAAGCGGGCCGACAACGATGATACACTGGTGCGGAAGGACGACAATGAGAAGGCTGCCTCTGGGAAGACGACCGTTGGCGACGTCGGCATGAAGGCGACGACTGTCTATGCCGCGAATGTGAAAAAGAAAAAAAGTCGAAATATATCGGCGAAGACGGCCAACGCCATGGTTGAATCTACGTTAATGCTTGAATCTCTTAAACGCGCATATCAAAATATGTTTGATTTGAACGATGCCATGCGACGTGCAAAGAGCAGGCGAAGCTTCCGGATGACGGGGGTGACAATGGACGAAAAGGACAAAAATCGCACTCACGAACGAATGTAGTCAAACCCCGAGTTGCGTCGTATTGAAGAAAGAATCTGGACACGTCGACGACAGAGCAGGCATCGCCACCGCCGACCAAAAAAAAATGAATGAATTGACTGAAATAAAAAAAAACGCTTTTAAAACCATAATAAAGAGAAAAAAAAAGCAAAACTTGTTTTAAATCGTGATTTTTTTATATCGTATCTGTCTTTGTAGGTGCTTTCGTTGTCGACGTTTTTGTCGTCGTCGTTTACAATATAGTTGTTCTCTTTGTAGCTGTCCTTGTTGTTGTTCTCGTAGTCAAGCTTTTCAACTTCACCTATTTGTAAGGTTCGATGGCGAAAAAAAAATATTCGTTGATGCTTAATATTTTTAGTTTTAGTATTATTAAGACGAAGGGGTAAAAAGTAAGGGATTAAGGCTGATGATGATGATGATGATGATGACGTATAATAAAAAATTGGAAGAAATAGAATAGATGTGCAAAGGTTTTTTTTTTTAATTCAGAAAAAAAAACCAAACAAAAAAACAATCCAATCCAACTGAATCGAACCGACAAAAAAAAAATAAACAAAACTCGCCACCAACGAAAAAAAAATGATTCAGAAACAAAACGGAAAAGAACCAACGAAAGAAAAAGAACGTTCTGCTACTGAAGAAAACAAAATAAAACGGGTTCGAACAGTAACGGCGGTGACACCGAACACAACGACAATGCTTGTCCCGTCACAACCATCATCACAGCCCTCCTCTTCTTCCTGCATGACAAAGAACAACGCCATCCGAAGCTTTTCTAATGATCTTAACTGCAGCGGTCGGCGGGTGCGTAGGCGGGACGATAAGCTTCGTCAGCTCTGCCGGCAGCAACATCAACAAAAGCAACAAAAGCAGCAAAAACAGCGGAAACAGAAGGAGCACCAGCGGATCAAGGAGCGTCGCTTGACGAGGCAGATCAGGGGAGATCATGGCTGCATGTTTCATATTAACTAATGAAAAAACCAAAAACCATAACTAAACTAAAAAAACCCACAAAAAACGAAACAAACGTGTTTGTCGTGTGCGCGCGTTGTGTTGTAGTTTAATTTGCAGTTTTAGTTGTAGTTGTAGTTGTAGTTGTACATGCAATACTACTGCTACTGCTACTGCTACTGCTACAACTATAAACTACTACTACCACCACTAATTACTATCATCGCATTCATCACCATCATCATTACCATTTTCACCGCCATTATCATCATCACCATTATCATCACCATCACCTTCATCATTAACATCAACATCATTATCATCACAATTACATCACTACTGTGGAAGCATTTGCGACATAGTATAAAAAAAAAAGAAATATGACGAAAAAAAGAACTCCACATATGCCCCAAACCAAACTATTAGTAACTCACCTTTTCCATCCCTTTGTCGCCGACAATTACACCATCATCATTATCATTACCACCACTATCATCGACGCAGCCAACATAACAACAACAACAACAACAACAAACGACATCACCACCATGAGCGATCAAACGGAGCCGATGCAATACGTTTACGTCGGCGGCAACGGTTGAGGCGGATCCATTACCATCGGCGTCAACGGCGGTGGCGGCGGCGGCGGCAACGTCGTTACTGGCGCAGACCTCGCGCTCCTCGTCGTCGTCGTCGTCTTCATCATCATCGTCATCGACGGCGACGGCATCGTTGAAAATGTTGACGACGAAGATGACGATGACGCTGTCCCCACCGTCGATCGCGCCATCTCCATCTCCGCCGTCGCCGCCAACAACGCCAACGCAGCTAACGCCGTCAATACTATCAATACTGCCAATGCCGCCTCCACCTCCACCTCCACCTCCACCGCCACCGCCATCGCCAACAGCAACAGCAGCATCAACGGCGGTAGCAACGGCGTCCCCGAGATCATCATCATCATCACCACCACCGCCACCACCAGGAGATGAACGTAAAATAAACAAAAACAAAACGAACGAACGCAGTTGCAAATCGGTGGGGTTTTTTTTTTGGCTCGTTTGTTTACAAAAAAAAAAACACCGTTGTCTGTTTTTGTGTTTTTTTTGTTTATATCTACGTGTACATTATTTTGTTTTTATGGGTTTGTTTACGTTATCCCCCTTTCCCCAAGCAGGCTCCGCAGCTCATCCGTTTTTTTTTTCCGCGAGTTGCGCGCTCGCGCCAAAAATTCCCGATAACCAGACGCTGCTGTAAAAATCGCGAAATCGTGAAACTGTCGAGCCGAGCTCGTAAACACAACAAACCAAAAAAAAAATGTAAACAGCGCGAGGGGGTGGCCGGCCGGATCGACTGGCTATAAAAATCCAACTGGATAAACGAGAGGGCGACATTTACGAAAACGCGAACGAGTTTGCCTAAACGTCGATCGGTCGGGATGATCGACCCCCCCCCCCCCCCCGGGCCCCCACCACACCCCAACCGCCTGTT
>RQTK01001858.1:19169-34731 GCA_003991915.1 Elysia chlorotica
GAAACTCTTTGATCCCAACGGCTTCCAGGGCTAAGGTAGCGGCTATGGCTCGCGGCAGCAGGATCGTGCTGATCAAACCGTTCTCAGATATATGCAACCTCAAACCCGCAAACTATTACGCGGCCAACGTGGACAGGGTCGAGATGTCTTTTTACGTGCAGGCCGTTCAGCAAGAGGATCCCAACTCTGCCGTTCTGCGCAGAATTATCCACCACTACAAGGATCCCCAGTTTCCCGGACAGCAGATGAGCAATTTGATGATAATGGAGTGCCAGTATATATATGATCAGCTTGAACCACCTCCTCCTCCTCCATCACCATCACCACCACCACCAACAACAACTTCTTCTTCTTCTTTTCCGACTCGTTGGATCCTGTCCACCTGCTGTTTAAACCACCTGTATCTAGACGTTCGCAAGTGCCGCCGTTCAAATCTCATCGAGATCAAAGTATCTGTCGGGCATCACTCTAACCATTCTGACGGGCTGCGTCTAGACACCCTTAAGAAATGGTTCAAGATGTCGAGATCTGAAAGCAGATAAACTGAATTGTAACACTTGATGTGTGAAAGGAGGAGGGAGGGAGGGAGGGAGGGAGGTTAAATATTGCGGACAGAAATAATTTTTTTTTTTATTTTGGGTTTTCATTGGGACTGGACAAGGAAAAGAAAGAAAGAAAAAGGAAAAGATAAGTTTTTTTTCTAAGTATGTACCCTCATCCCATTTTTTGCCATTTTTTCCCAAGTCAGAGACACCCTCGCCCCTCTTACTTCATCCCTTTTTTCAACCATTATAGTAACATAAACAACAACAAAGACAACGTTAATCATAAACAAAAACTCAGTGTTGTGCGTTTGATCGTTCATTATGTTTTTTTGTTTAGTGAATGCCAATTCTTTTTTTTTCATTTGTGTTCAAGTTTCATTTGAGAAGGCGGTCGACCATCTCGACTGCGTTATCCTTTCTCTTTTCGACGTATCGGTCGACCAGTTCAATGACGATATTTGTACTCTTCCAGACGAGGTGAACGACCATCTCGACGAGAGATATTGGATACTCTTCCCAACGAGATGATTGACCCTCTCGACAAGGTACTGGTCTCTCTTTTCGACATGTCGGTCGACCATCTCGACTGCGTCATCTTTCCTCTTTTCGACATAATCCTTCCTCTTTTCGACAGGCAGGTCGACCATCTCGACGGCATCATCCCTCCTCTTTTCGACATAATCCTTCCTCTTTTCGACAGACAGGTCGACCCTCGTGACGGCATCATCCCTCCTCTTTTCGATATAATCCTTCCTCTTTTCGACAGACAGGTCAACCATCTCGACGGCATAATCCTTCCTCTTTTCGACATATCGGTCGACCATCTCGACGGCGTTATCATTTATCTTTTCGACAGGCAGGTCGACCATCTCGACGGCATAATCCTTCCTCTTTTCGACAGGCAGGTCGACCATCTCGACGGCATAATCCTTCCTCTTTTCGACAGCAAATCAGCCATCTCGACTGCGTAATCATTCCTCTTTTCGACAGACAGGTCGACCATCTCGACAAGGTAATGATATCTCTTTTCGACAGGCAGGTCGACCATCTCGACGGCGTAATCATCTCTCTTTTCGACATTTTGGCCGATCATCTCGACAATCTTGGCATAATCATCTCTCTTTTCGACATTTTGGCCGATCATCTCGACAAGGTATTGGTATCTCTTTTCGACATGTCGGCCGATCATCTCGGCAGCATCATCATTCCTCTTTTCGACATAATCTTTCCTCTTTTCGACATGTCGGCCGATCATCTCGACAAGGAATAGGTATCTCTTTTCGACGATTCAGCCGACCCGCTCGACGGCGTAATCATTCCTCTTTTCGACAGGCAAATCAGCCTTCTCGATAAGGTAATCATTCCTCTTTTCGACAGGCAGGTCGACCATCTCGACAGCATCATCATTCCTCTTTTCGACATAATCATCTCTCTTTTCGACATGTCGGCCGATCATCTCGACAAGGTATTGGTATCTCTTTCGACATGTTGGCCGATCATCTCGACGGCATCATCATTCCTCTTTTCGACATAATCATTTCTTTTCGACATGTTGGCCGATCATCTCGACGGCATAATCCCTCCTCTTGTCGACATAGACTTTCCTCTTTTCGACATGTCGGCCGATCATCTCGACAAGGAATAGGTATCTCTTTTCGACGATTCAGCCGACCCGCTCGACGGCGTAATCATTCCTCTTTTCGACAGGCAAATCAGCCTTCTCGATAAGGTAATCATTCCTCTTTTCGACAGGCAGGTCGACCATCTCGACAGCATCATCATTCCTCTTTTCGACATAATCATCTCCCTTTTCGACATGTCGGCCGATCATCTCGACAAGGTATTGGTATCTCTTTCGACATGTCGGCCGATCATCTCGACGGCGTAATCATCTCTCTTTTCGACATGATCATCTCGACGGCATTCTCGATACTCTTTTCGACGCTGTATTAGTCTGGGCCGAAATCTTGTCGCTCGCAAGACATAATATTTTGTTTTGCAGCGAGAATAGATTTTTTGTTCTTTTATTGCACGGTATGTGTATACGTCATCAACTTTTTTTGTGTGCAACCAGACTTTAAAAACCATCGCTCATCTGCAACCATTTCAAATGGTCGAATACCGTCTCGACGAAAGCGATCATCGCTGCGTCGACGGTACCGTTCCCCGTTGCGATAGCGGTGTCGATGACATCCGTCGCATCGTCGGAACGGCGCGCAACACCATGCGCCGCTTCATCTGCGGACGGAGAACGAGTACGACAACACCTCAGCCGACAACGCGCCGATCGACGGCGGCGGTCTCGAGTATCCCTGATACGAGCCGTTATGTTTTGGCCATATGATCCTGACGAGCCCGTCTGCAATCCTCTGAACAAATTCGGAATGCTGCACTACGTGTATGAGCCCTTGAACGTGCCGTTCCCCGACGGTGACGAAAAAGCGTTCATCACGGTAGCCACAGCAGCTTTCGACATAGTCACGGGACTCCGTTCTATGACACCGTCCGAATTTGAGCGGCTGGTGAGAGACCCGTCGGCGGCCATCCCGCACAGGATCCCGTCCCCGACATGTCCTCGTCGACGTGAGCGCGTATGATGAACTTGCTGGACTTGTTCACGTTCCACTCGATCCGGTTGAGGTGAAAGCGGTCGCGCGCCGGATCCGCGGCGACCACCGGGAACTCGACTATGCCCCTGTTGTTCTTTTCGATGCAGTACAGAAACTCGTTCGTGTACTCGCTCGTGAACAAGGATGCCTTGTGCGCCGCTCCGGAAGCCAGCTTCTTCTTCACGGTGATGTTCACCGGCTTGTAGCACCAGGGACATATCTTGACCGTCAAAAGATCGTCAATCAAGGCCCTCGCATCCGTCATGTCGGGGTTCAACCATCTCGACAGGTGTCCCTTCATGACTTCCGCGTAGGGGAACAGGCGAATCGTGCCCGATGCCCGGCATGCCTTCGCGCAGAGGCTGATGAAAAGGCGGTAGTACAGGTTGCGCGCCCTGCTCTCGTCCAAGTGCAGCATCACCGGTATCAGCAACGTTATTATTATCAGCATCACCATCGGAATAACCATCAGCATTACCATCTGCATCACCATCAGAATAACCATCTGCATCACCATCTGCATCACGATCAGCATCACCATCAGAATAACCATCTGCATCACCATCTGCATCACGATCAGCATCGCCATCAGAATAACCATCTGCATCACCATCTGCATCACCATCTGCATCACGATCAGCATCAGTATCAGTATCAGTATCAGTATGAGCAGCATTATCATTTGAATCATAAGTATAATCAATATCATCATCAGAATAGGCATCATTTGACGCCCCGTTTCGATTCTCTTGTTGATCGATTTCGTTATTTTCTTCCGCTGCGAGCCTCTCTGCCGATGTCCCTTCATTCCGGTCATCTTCTTCCGATTCGTTTCTTGCTTCCAACGGGATTGATCCAAATTCATTCATTAATTCATCTCGCATATCATCATCTGACATTCGTGAATATATTGGATGACTAAAATCAGAACCGTCACTGAGTCTGTTATAATAACCGCTGTTTTTTTTTTTCGTAATTCTTCATTTTCATATTCATCTCTTTCTTCATCTTCTCGCTCTTCTATTTCGTAATCTTGATCTTCTCGGCTGCATTGATGATAAATATATTTACTTTGTTCAATATATTTTTTTCTGTTTCCTTTTCCTTTTTCCCTTTTTTCACTTTCGTCTTCATAGTCTTCTATAATTTCTACATCGCTGTCTTCTTGCGTTGTTCTAACTACATTTAAGTGTCTTTCAAGTCATGTCTTTAAGTGTCTGCAATTCCCGATAAGATCATTTACTATTTTGCCGTTGATACTGGGTTTCTTACGTGCATCGGTGCAACACCCGCAAGGGCGACGTGAAGATTTATTCACCCCACCAATACCGGTTGAAGTTGACAGCTTCGGATGTGTTCTTGGAGGTTTCTATTTGTAGAAATGTCCACGAGGAGGAAAAAAACGGATTTGGGGACGGGTCAGAACGGTGCTTTTTTTTTTTATTAAAATACGATAAAAATAATTTGTTAACATTTGTAAACGTACATAAATAAAGTGAATCAAAACCTTATTTTTTTTGCGAACACAAGTGTTATCATAAGGCTTGTACCAGTTCTCAGCGTTCTGGGCTCTCTTCTTATCAAATAATGGAGCATGCCAGGAAAATGATGTTAATTGACCCTAGAATACTGCAACAGCAGCAAAAAGATTTGCAGCCTTCAAATACAAATTCCTGATGTACGTGGAGCTTCTTTAACTAGTATTGCTCCTGGGCCAAATTGGTCCACCTCTATACTACTTACGCCTGCGATGGATTTAAATGACGATAACGAAGTTAGTTTTGTTTGTTTCATTATTTTAACGTTCAGATTAAATAATAATTATGTTATATTGTGAACGAGCCGCGATAATGATGTCTAAAAATTGTATAATCATTCCACGCATGCGACAGTGCCGGGTATACCATAATAATATTAAAACATGCAATATAATAATTAATAGAAATGAAATATAGTATTAAATATTTTTTTTACATCTTAAAAACAAACATATAAGTTTTGTTCACACAGTTAATCGGACAATAACATTTAAAAATAAACAAGACTGAATTTGTTTTGTTTTTTTTAAATGAGGTATAAACTACTTACCATGATGACTGTTTGTGCATGATCGGGACAGTTTTATATATGTTATATTGTGGACGGGCCAGAAGATAGACATCTAACAATTTAATGTGCTGTTATACACGAGGGGGCGAAATCGGACAAATACATTAGCTGATCGTGGAATTCGAATCGCGGGCCTCCACTTCTGGCGATCAACGCTCTACCACTTGTGCAAGTTCGCCTCCCGCATAATCAAGAAGAATGTAACGTATGATGAATTAATTATATTATGCAGTCACGATTCGCATGAATTGACGAATAAACATAAACTATCACAAACTTTATGAAATAAGGTTGTACAGAAACAGTCATCAGCTGAATGTCTTTGTGTGTGTTGTGAACTTTGTAAATTATCAACCCTCCCTATATACTATTTTGTCAGTGCTTACGCGCCTTTTTTTTTTCTTTTTGCATCAGTATACGGCCCCTTTGACAAGAACCACCAATTAACTGTGAATCTCATTTAGGCCCGTCCAACCTGGCACTATCATTAAATTTGCGTGTCTTATCAGTATAGTTAATAGCCCACATCCTAAACTACTTATAGCCATTTCTATTTTCAAGATTTATTTATGGTGCTTTTGTTCTTAAAACAGTGTGACACAGACACAGGGCGCAACATGTTGTAAAACAATTAAGGCTAAAGGCTGCATGAGTGAACAGAGTGATGGAGGCAGTGTGCGCGCTGCTCGACGATTGGAATGTACATAATAGTGTGTCTGACTGTCTGCCTCTTTGACGTCACAAATCAAGGACGATACCATTACAGTTCCATCAGACTTTCTGACCTTATAACTATGGGACATATTAAACACGGTGGGAAAAGGACCACACGCGGTGGACATCTGGAGCATTTTCAATATTAACAAAACAAAAAGCTGAAAATCTCTCCAAAATTTTTTAAACTAAAAATGAAACCAAACAAGGACAAGTCACTAAATAAAATATAGACATTCTGACCTTTTGAAGCTCAACACAACCAAAATTTTTTTTACTTTAATAACCAACAACTTTCCAAATGAAGTCATAAACCAAGGACACATAACTAAGTTTCATGTAGATTTCCTGACCTAACCAGCCGCCCCGCTAGGGGACATTTTTAACATGGTGGGGAAGGGGCACAGGCGGTGGATTTTTGGCTCATTTGCATATCGAAATACAGAGACAAAGAGGGTTCGCAGGAGCTTCTTTAACTAGTATTGCTCCTGGGCCAAATTGGTCCACCTCTATACTACTTACGCCTGCGATGGATTTAAATGACGATAACGAAGTTAGTTTTGTTTGTTTCATTATTTTAACGTTCAGATTAAATAATAATTATGTTATATTGTGAACGAGCCGCAATAATGATGTCTAAAAATTGTATAATCATTCCACGCATGCGACAGTGCCGGGTATACCATAATAATATTAAAACATGCAATATAATAATTAATAGAAATGAAATATAGTATTAAATATTTTTTTTACATCTTAAAAACAAACATATAAGTTTTGTTCACACAGTTAATCGGACAATAACATTTAAAAATAAACAAGACTGAATTTGTTTTGTTTTTTTAAATGAGGTATAAACTACTTACCATGATGACTGTTTGTGCATGATCGGGACAGTTTTATATATGTTATATTGTGGACGGGCCAGAAGATAGACATCTAACAATTTAATGTGCTGTTATACACGAGGGGGCGAAATCGGACAAATACATTAGCTGATCGTGGAATTCGAATCGCGGGCCTCCACTTCTGGCGATCAACGCTCTACCACTTGTGCAAGTTCAAAATTTGAATTTTTAGTCCATATACGGAAACTTGATAAAATACATTTTTTATCCATAAACGGGAAAAATTGGTTATATTTTTTGTCGAAAATGTTTATTTACATTTTTTTTTCTTTCGCCGTGTTAATTATATCTCAGAATCCATTTCTGAATTTGAATAAAAAAAAAATACAATGTGAACAGAATGCATTATTAATTTAAGATCGTAATGTTCGGGGAGGGGGGATGGGAAAAATGAACAAATAAAGGTTTAACGACAGTGTTTGCAAATGACATTCGGTACAGTTTAATCGTAATAAATCTCATGTTTAGCCTCACTCACAGTAAATATAAACAGCCACGATTGAGATAAAACGGGCAGTTCAAACATTGCCAACGCGCCAGCTTACACACAACTAAATTTTTACATTTGCTCGGATTGTAAAAAAAAACCAAACGAAACCGCGCGGCCATGAGCGGACTGCAATCGGAATCGATTCTCAAAGAAGCGTGCGAGTATGTCATCGAAGATTTGTCTACGTATCCCAACAGCATACTTGTGAACGCGCTGAAGAAGAACGATAAAACCAAATTCGATAAGGCAAAGGTCGGAGGCTGCTACATTAACAACAAGATGCAAAAAGTTGAGTTTATGCACATGCCGAGCGTGTACAAAACCGTGTGGGCTTCGGACACACCCAACTGGTATTCGATTTGTGATGACAGGGCGGCCGTTAGTCGCGACACGCTGCTTTTGAAGGACGCCGATAGAACCGTACTGCCCTGGGAAAAGCGCTTCGACCAAGATAATATCGATAACGTCAGTGACGATGTTATGTGTATTTTGTACTCGATGTTGACGGTGTACTTGGTTAACGATTCGCACGTTTTCGCCAGCTCGGCCTCCACCATCGTCCCGTGGATCACACGCATCGAACATAGGACGGTTATGGCGTACCAGGTCGCGCACAAATGCGAGAACGCGATGCACGTGAAGTCGCTCCTGATCCATTACACTTCCAACAACGCCATCTCGGAAATGTACGCGATGATAGACGGTTCTACTTTTTCGAAAATGCTGTCGCAATGGACGAAACTTTACATCGAAAACTCGAGGTCCATAGCCTCGAAGCTGGCTGCTTCGGTGATAATCGAGTGCATTTTAAATCAACCTTTGATGGCCCTGGCCGGTTGGATGGAGTGAAAGTCGATCCCTTTGCCCGGCTTGTTCGACGTGTTCAGGCTCATCGGAAAGGTGTCCGAGCGGTCGGTCTCTTTCATTGCGCATCTGTACAACCGACAGATCCCCGTCGAGCTAAAACTACCTGAGAACACCGTGGCGAAAATGGTTCGCGAAATGATTAACATAGTGATGTTGTACGTGAAACAATTTGTGCCGGCCGACGACCCCGCGAACAAAGAAATGAACGCTCTCCAGTGTCAACATCATCCTCCGGAGGTCGTCACCGCTGTCGTGCGCCGCGCGCAGCTCTTTTCCTACATCGTTCAGGTTGTTCCAACGCATTATAGACGCGACCCGATCCTTTACAGCGGCTCTCTTGTAACAATTGTTGTTGTGCACCGAAATCATTGTTGTGATAATGAGGAGTGACGGACGGATTAGAAGGTGTGAACATGGAATCATGTCCAACGGTTGGAGCGTTCGATAAGTCTGAATCATCTATTAATGTGCATAATTCATCTATGTACATAGTTGCGTCCTGTGGACAAGCTGCAGTTGATTTTGAAAAAGGGGTTGCGGCTGAAAAAAAGGCATTTTTGGGGTTCAGCATTTCAATCAGCTCATCTATTTCATTTTCTCTCACATTATCATCTGCAATGATGGGCTCTTCCGGTAAAATTGAACATTCAAATGAATCGCCGTGAATGGGAATGGCATCGAAACTGTTGATTGAAATCTGATTAGAGGGTTCCAACGACGCTCCTATTGTAGCATTGAGCGCTTCAGTTAATATATCGCGCAGTTGAACGTCACCATCGTCATCGGGTTTACTTGAACTGCTGCATTTATTGTCACAACCATTTATATTTGCATCGCAATCTTTTTCGGCGATAGTGTCATCAATGTTTAATCTTTGCCTAACATAACAATTTATAATGTTTAAAATAATTTGTACTGTTTTCTCATTACATTCCTCCTCATTCTTCTTAAATATTTGAGCAACAGCGTCAATTGTGGCGTCCACACTCTGTGTTGCGGACACGGCCTCCTTGACCGCTGCGCTCGTGGCTGTGTCTGTTGTAACATAATACGTGTCATGATCGAGTTCATAAAACCTATTTACGGCGGATTCATATATGTGTTGTACCCGCTTTTTGTGTTCGCCTAAACTATTATCTATAGTTTTTGCAGCAGGCTTTTGATAATCATCATCGGCAATATAATCATCATTAGCAACATCAGTAACATAGTCATCAGCAGCAACATCAACAACATAGTCATCAGCAGCAACAACATCATCATCATCAACATCAGCATCACCGGTATCAGCAACGTTATTATTATCAGCATCACCATCGGAATAACCATCAGCATTACCATCTGCATCACCATCAGAATAACCATCTGCATCACCATCTGCATCACCATCTGCATCACGATCAGCATCAGTATCAGTATCAGTATCAGTATGAGCAGCATTATCATTTGAATCATAAGTATAATCAATATCATCATCAGAATAGGCATCATTTGACGCCCCGTTTCGATTCTCTTGTTGATCGATTTCGTTATTTTCTTCCGCTGCGAGCCTCTCTGCCGATGTCCCTTCATTCCGGTCATCTTCTTCCGATTCGTTTCTTGCTTCCAACGGGATTGATCCAAATTCATTCATTAATTCATCTCGCATATCATCATCTGACATTCGTGAATATATTGGATGACTAAAATCAGAACCGTCACTGAGTCTGTTATAATAACCGCTGTTTTTTTTTTTCGTAATTCTTCATTTTCATATTCATCTCTTTCTTCATCTTCTCGCTCTTCTATTTCGTAATCTTGATCTTCTCGGCTGCATTGATGATAAATATATTTACTTTGTTCAATATATTTTTTTCTGTTTCCTTTTCCTTTTTCCCTTTTTTCACTTTCGTCTTCATAGTCTTCTATAATTTCTACATCGCTGTCTTCTTGCGTTGTTCTAACTACATTTAAGTGTCTTTCATCTCCACTGCAATTCCCGATAAGATCATTTACTATTTTGCCGTTGATACTGGGTTTCTTACGTGCATCGGTGCAACACCCGCAAGGGCGACGTGAAGATTTATTCACCCCACCAATACCGGTTGAAGTTGACAGCTTCGGATGTTATAGAGGTGGACCAATTTGGCCCAGGAGCAATACTAGTTAAAGAAGCTCCACGTACATCAGGAATTTGTATTTGAAGGCTGCAAATCTTTTTGCTGCTGTTGCAGTATTCTAGGGTCAATTAACATCATTTTCCTGGCATGCTCCATTATTTGATAAGAAGAGAGCCCAGAACGCTGAGAACTGGTACACAGGCTTATGAATTATTTTATTTTTATTGTGTTCGCAAAAAAAAATAAGGTTTTGATTCACTTTATTTATGTACGTTTACAAATGTTAACAAATTATTTTTATCGTATTTTAATAAAAAGCACCGTTCTGACCCGTCCCCAAATCCGTTTTTTTCCTCCTCGTGGACATTTCTACAAATAGAAACCTCCAAGAACACATCCGAAGCTGTCAACTTCAACCGAAGCAATACTAGTTAAAGAAGCTCCTGCGAACCCTCTTTGTCTCTGTATTTCGATATGCAAATGAGCCAAAAATCCACCGCCTGTGCCCCTTCCCCACCATGATAAAAATGTATAACAGCTGTGCCCCTTCCCCACGATGTTAAAAATGTCCCCTAGCGGGGCGGCTGGTTAGGTCGGGAAATCTACATGAAACCTAGTGACGTGTCCTTGGTTGATGACATCATTAGGAAAGTTGGGGGAAATAAAAGAAAAAAAAATATGGTTGTGTTGAGCTTCAAAAGGTCAGAATGTCTACATGTAATTAAGTGACAGTGTCCTTGATTGGTGTCATCATTAGGAAAAAAAGTTTGGAGAGATATAACAGCTATGTGTTTTGATAATATTGAAAATGCTCCAGATGTCCACCGCGTGTGGTCCTTTTCCCACCGTGTTTAATATGTCCCATAGTTATAAGGTCAGAAAGTCTGATGGAATTGTAATGGTATCGTCCTTGATTTGTGACGTCAAAGAGGCAGACAGTCAGACACACTATTATGTACATTCCAATCGTCGAGCAGCGCACACACACACACACACACACACACAAACAAAATAGTCGACAAGCAAAAGGGTGTTAGGTGATCCTGTGTGCAGGTCCTGCCACATAGTTTTATTTATTATTAAAGGCTTATACACTTTCATAACACATGCATTTTGAGCTACTACAAGATAAAATTAAAAGCATTTGACATAAAGGCTATCGCGTATGTTTGGAGTCTTTCATATCACTCATACAGGCTGTGAAGCTTTAAAAAATTAGACAAAACAGAAAATATATCAAAACAAAAACAGATCAAATCAAAATTGGTTCTGTAGAAATACCGTCTTCACAAACTCGCCTTTTGATGTAAAAAAAGGACAAGGATTTTCTTTCTTGTTCGTACGTAAATACTGCATTCTTCAAAGACCGAAATCCCTTGTTTGATCCACCCCCACTCTGACGGTTCTTTAAAACATGTAAAAATTTCTCTTTTGTCAAATCGTTTAACGTTTTGTTCAATCCTTTACAACTAATTTTATTTTGTTCCCCAAAAGCATAATATGTTTTGCTGCACAGGGCAACCATTCCATCCCCAACAAACTCTATCTTAAATAAACCCGGCGTCCTCTTGTCAAAACTTGCCCGTGCTTTGCAACATGGGAGCGGATCCCAGACTTCACCACGAGTACGAGTTTCGACAAATTGCTTGTGATGACTGTCGCAAGCTGTTGCTGGGAACCACTTAGGGTATTCTTGATAAAATATTTGAAGAAGGTGAGGGCGAACCGCTTTTTCCAAAGAATCGGTGGACAGCGCCATGTATAACGAGTCCGTGTCCATCTCGCATAGCTGATAATCATCTCTGGACAAAAATTTGTCTACGAAGTCATAATGAAACTGAAGCATTCGTAGTTTTGCGTATTGGTATACGAAAAATCCAATTTGGAGTGGTAAGTTCCATCTGACTTTATTTTTGGCACTCTCCACTTCGAAAAGATCATTGTGATCAAGTGGGGTAGATGTTCTGAAGAGACAGTTGTTGACGAGGTTACCCACATTTTCCCCTGTCGTGTAGACAACATCCCGACGATTTTCTAGATTTTCTAAAGACTTGCCATAAGCGGAGTTTCCAAGAAGTTTGAAAGTCTCCGCGATGACGGCTTTGGTTGGATCAAGATCCCCGGTGCGCCTGTTTTCGGAAACAATATCAGCAAAGCCTTGGAAACATCGGCTTGGTTTGTATTCTACAACCTGGTAAACCCTCTCGACAACCAGACCGTGCTCTAAATACCAACGCAAGAGCGGTGTTGTCAGGAAAATGTTCTTGCCGATAAAGCTTCCGATCTTACGCTATAATTTTATAGTTTACATAATTGTCAATCCATTTGTTTCCAGGCCCATATCCGTGTGTGGCGGTGTGACACCCTGGCGACTCTTCACGTTCTGGGCCAGGCAATACTCCACAGATCCGTCATCGCTCTGGCCTTCATGCCAGGACAGGTAAGGATTCCAGTTGTTGATTGTTGATTGTTGTTTTTGAGTTGATTTAACGTAAAACATAAGCACTTTAGGGGCTATATTGAGGGCTTCTCAGACACTTCAGACTTTGTAGTCCTCAAAACAATGACGAATGACATAATCATATCTTTTAGGCATTGGATTATTTGTGGGATAACTGTCTCCGGAATTCTAGGACATGGCTTTCAGTTGGACGCCGTTGCAGGTTATCTCCTATAGTCTTTGTTTTCTCTATGATCTGAGAGCCTCATTAGCGCAAAGACTCCACTCTTAATAGAGTCCGGTAATGATTCATGAGTGGTTCATCTGTCTTTGGGAGAGAGAGGAGAGAGAGAGAGTGTGTATGTCTATAAACAAGAACTAATACTAAAAATTGTAATAAAAGCCAATTTTCCCCCTACCGTCATCCAATTCAGTTTTCTGTTGGTTTATAAGAAAGAGGGCGCTCTCTGAAACTCGACTGAAAATCACAGCCCAAGGAATATTTTAGCAGCCCCCGTTCTTACGTGAGCCCTCACACCACGACAAGATCGGAAATTGTTTGTGAGGGATACCTCCTATTTTTTAAATATTTTTAATTTTATTTTTTTTGGTGGAGGGGTTAATTTTTTTTTCTTCTTTTTTGTTTTTTTTTTGTGTGTGTTTTTCTTTTCTTTTTTTTCTTTTTTTGTGTCTGTTTATTTTTTACATCTTTTTTTTTTACATCAATTTTACATAGTATACATTTAACATACATACATAATTTTAAAAAAATACCAAACAATTTACAATGTCTAAAAATGATTATTAATTTATATTATATTTAGCCTTGTCAGTAGACGGAAGACACGTTCCAGCAAAACCTCTTACTCCAGATTTGAAAAACGGGTTGCATGCTAGATCGTTCTACAATCAATGTATGGGTGTTGGTCACCATCTAGAAAATTCAGGTGCCGGTTTATCTTATTCAGATTTTAATCGAGGGTATTCATACTCTTGTTGGCTCTGTCGAAACACCGTCTTCTGCAACAATGCGCTTGATGTACATGTAAGATAAGGCATCTCGCTGTTGTATGTAGGTAAACATCGTTTTACCGTCTGTTTTAAATCCGCGATTATCCGCTCCACCGCTTCTCTTAGTCTTCAACACATCTTCAAACTGCTTTCGTGTTATTCCCTCCTTATTCAATCCTTTGCAACTAAACTTGTCCTTTCCATCATCACTGTAACAGTAGTACGTTTTGGAACAGAGCCCTATGAAACCATCTCCGGAATATTCCGTTTTAAACAAACCAGGTGTCCTTTTATCTCTCCTCTGATAGTACATACACATATTACAGTGAGAGCCATCCCATGGTAGACCCCTCAATCTGTTTGTTTTAAACTCATCCTTGTGTTCCTCACAAGCCTGTGCAGGAAACCAGGCATCCCATTCATCATAAAACTCCTTCCTTAGACTAGGTCTTACAACATCTTCTAAGCGTTCTTTGGATAGTGCTAGATAGAGACTATCTGTGTCCATCTCTAAGAGTTGATAGTCTTCTCTGTCTATAAACCGATCGATGAAGTTATAATGAAACTCTAGCATTCTTAGTTTGGCGTATTGGTAAACGAAAAAACCAATTTGGATCGGTAAATTCCATTTAACAAGTCTCTTATTCATTGAAAGTTCCACAACATTATCTGTGAGCTCCGTCAATCCTCTAAATGACTTGTGGTTTATCAACGGCGCCGCCCTCGTGGGTGTTGTGAATCTGACATCTCTGTGTTTCTGCATGTTGGTGAGTGTTTTCCCGTACGCTGAATTTCCAAGTAGTTTATATGTTTCTGCTAAAATAGTTTTGGAGGGGTCGATATCTCCAATCTCCTAGCCTCTGTCACCCTCTCTCCAAAGCCTTCAAAACATTTTTCTGGTGTGAATTCCATAACGAGAGAGACGTTGCTCACGTCTAATCCCTCCTTCATGTACCAACGCAAAAGAGGGGAAATCAGTAAAATCTGTTTACCGAAATAGCTCCCGACTAAGGTTTGTCTGGGCTGAGACAGAAGTCCTTTTTCCTCTGCATACTGACGCATGTGCTCCCCTATATCATTCAAACCTACTTGAGTATTTTTAAATATGGGTTGCATCTCACTAAACCGCTCCTCTAAATCCTCTGGAACCTTTACATCACACAATACCAATCCAAATAAAGAACCATTTTCGACGTTTCTCAGTATTTCATCCTCTGTCGTTGCCTTTTGAGTTGGGTGATGAGGAACATTAGCTTCTACCCACTGTTTTATGGATGGGTCACGGTCTTTCATCGCTCTCCAAGTACACTCATAAATTTCAACCACCTTCACCTTAACCTCATTTCGTAAATAGTTTGTGTTTTGTCTTGTTTCTTCAGCTAAAAGTTTAAAATGCTTTCCATTCACAGGATTTACCTTCAGTCCTCTAGCGGCACAACAAATGCTACAACCATGCCAAAAGCACCCGTGAAATTGATACGCCGTGTTATTTTTCGGGTCAAATCCATCCACTCTCAGTTTTCGCGTTCCCAACTGACGCTCTTTCCCATTCGATTGATGTTCGATAAAAACTCCATCTCTCATAGCAATGTAGTATAACCACTCTCTTGCTAGTTGGCCATACCAATGTCTCTTTTGGGCCCTAAAATTATTCTCTTTGCGTCGGATAGTAGGAATTCCAGTGGGCATGTCCTTCATCAGTGCTGATAGATACAAGGCGTTAGCGTCATATCCACATATACTTTGACAAATCTTGTTTGAATTTCCTCG
>RQTK01001860.1:0-15635 GCA_003991915.1 Elysia chlorotica
ACAGAAATGGAAGATTGGACACTGGTCTATAGTTCTTAAGTTCATCTTTATCAAGATTTGACTTTTTAATTAATGGCTTAACTAATGCAACTTTAAAAGAATCAGGGACGAATCCCTCTTTAATGATGTATTGACTATTTTAGTTATGTTTGGTAGAAGCTCATCAATGCAATCAATTAAAAGAAAAGTCGGAAGAGGGTCTAGATCACAATGTTTACAAGGGGCTTTCAAAATTAATGATTTAATAAACTCTTGAGAGACTTAATGAAAAAATTTTAAAGATTGTCCAATAAATGGATAAAACATTTCAACAGTATCGTGTATATCTAAATAATCTCTCCGTGTATATCTAAATTATCTCTCATAGTTTTAATCTTTTTAATTGGCTTGTTTTTGCCAGCAGTTTGGATTATTGGTGAAAACATATCTAGTAACCGAAGTAGAGCTAGTTTGCCATCTCGTTAATTTAAACAATATCAATTTTAAAAACTGCTGGAGAGGATCACATGTATCTCGTTACATCAGTTGCATAATGCCTTTTCTTATTTCTAAAACATTCGAAATCTTTTGTCTTATGTAAATGAGATAAAAGACTATACGCCGCATCAATAATGTGCAATTAGAATAACGCGTGTTAGTTTACCTCGCAATGTGTTGCTAATTGGTTTGAAAGTCTCTCACTAATCAGAGAAAAGGTTGAGCCTCAATGTACTCTATAAATATAGTGTTCCTGTCGAAATTTGACTATGCACTCTATAATAATTAGTATCATATTCCTAAACAAAAAATGAACAGACACGCTGTATATCGCAATATTTTATTTCAAACTGTATGTTTAGATCTTTATGAAGACTTAGCAATGTTAAAGTAGGAGCCAGGTTTGCTTTCTAATGCGGCTTTGACTAAAACTAATTATATTGGAACAAAACCACACGTAGTGCGTACAACAAGATTTAGAAACATTTTTGTACAAGTTATATATAGTTTGTAAGAACAAATTCTAATTCCTTATGTGTTTTTGTCCTTCCTTTTTAAAAATTTGCACCCAATAAGAACAATCTATATTTTTTTCACATAATTGAAACGTGTTGATGCAAAATCCTGGATTGACTTTTGGTAGGTTTTTAGCACAGAATAATCTGATGAAACCAGTATTTAGTTGGTAAAAAACATATACATGTAAATTAGCATATTAATCAATGTTGTTTCACAATAATATTTACCTATCCGTTACGCGCATAAATACAGTACATGGGGCCCTCCCCAAGTGGCCAGGTCCTGTGTATGACAGTACACCGACGTACTATTAAGCAAGCACGTATTGATATCATTTCAAATTGGGTTTCTCAAATTCATAATATTGACAACGGTCTTAATGTATGCGCGGAGAGACCTATTTGATTATCCCATCAGTATGGAGCCAAATACGTTCGCTGCTTCTTTGTTTACAGTTGATGGTGACATTAATTTTTTATACCTTAACTCAACGAACCACGGCGCCTTTTATGGCACTGTAATTTCATTATTCCAAAACGGGGAATCAGATTCTAACGGCGCGTGTATTTGGTTACCTCAGTAATGTTGCGCAATGCCTTATCTTATTTCTAAAACATTCGAGATCTTTTGTCTTATGTAAATGAGATAGAATATTATCCAACGCATCAATACTGTGCAATTAGAATAATGTGTGTTAGTTTACCTCGCAATGTTTTGCTAATTGGTTTGAAAGGTTCTCACTAATCAGAGAAAAGGTTGAGCCTCAACGTACTCTATAAATATAGTATTCCTGTCGAAATTTGGCTATGCACACTATAATATCAAAGATGTTCGCTGCTTCCTTGTCTACAGTTGATGATGACAATAATTTTTTTTATACCTCAACTCAACGAACCATGCTGCCTTTCATGGCACTGCCATTTCATTATCCCAAAACAGGGAATCAGAATCTGACGGAATCCGTTGCCATACAATAAATGAGGCTGTATCTATACATTTGCAGCAAGACATCCCACCTCCTTCTAAATCAAACTCAGTTTTGACTTCTGACTAAGGTTAATGCAAAGTAGGTCGTGATCATCCCTTCGGCTTAGAGTACATTGGCAGATCAAAGAGCATCTTCTAAGGTTTCACAGAGTCAGCAATTCACAATAAGAGTCGGTGTCCCTTATCTGGTTCACTTGTATCATAATACTTAGACTCAAATAGCAAGATCACCGGCGCCGTTGTTGTTTTTTAAACAGTAAACCACTCGTGGACGTTTTTCACACAGTGACCCTAAAAAAGGATTATAAATCAATTTTTATAGCCGAAAATAGATATGTGATAGGTTTATCTATCTATCTATCGATTTAGCTATCAATCCATTGACTTATCTGTCTATCTATATGTTTTTATCTTTCTCTCTGTTTATCTGTACAACTACAAGTAAAACTTTTTTTTCATGTCCACCAAGGCTTATCACAAGGAATGTTTGTACCAACCTTGACATTCTTTTTGTCATTCTTTAATTCTATATTCTCTATCTATGGATCTTACTAAGGAGAGATAAAGGAGGGAAACGAAGAAGAAGAAGAAGAAGAAGAAGAAGAAGAAGAAGAAGAAGAAGAAGAAGAAGAAGAAGAAGAAGAAGAAGAAGAAGAAGAAGAAAAAAGAGGAAAAGGAGCAGCAGGAGGAAGAGAAGGAAGAAGATGAGGACCAGGAGCAGGGAGAGGAACAAGAGAAAGAACAGTAGCAGAAGGAGATGGATAGGGAGGAAAATGGATTGAATCAGGATGAACTAGGGGAGTAGGAACAGCAAGCGAAGGATGAGGAGTTAGAGGAAGAACAGGGAAAAGCAGTAATTAAAATGAGCAGGACCAGGTGCAGACAGAAGAGGAGGAGTAGAAGGAGGTGCTAGTGGAAACAGGGGTGGGGGGTAAGAGGAGGAAACACAGGCGGAAGAGGAGTAGGAGGAGGTGGAAGCGGAAGAGCAGGAAGCGGAAGAGGAGAGGGAGTAAGATGGGGATGTGGAACAGCAGCAGGAGCAGGTGTAGATACATAGGAGGAGGATGAGCAGGGGAAGCAAAAGATGAACAGGAAGTAGAACAGGAAGGAGGAGAAGCAGGAGGGTGGAAGAGCCAGAGGGAGGAGAAGCACAAGGGAGGAAGAGCCAGAGGAGGAGGAACAGGTGGGAGTAAGAACAGGGGGAAGGAAAAGGAACAGGGAGTAAAAATAGGAGGGAGGAAAAGCAAAAGGAGGAGAAGCAGAAGGAGGACGAGCAGGATGGAGAAGGAGCACAGGGGGGAAGAGCAGGAGGAAGTAAGAACAGTAGGGAGAAAAACGAGGAGGGAGAAAAAGAAGGAATGAGTATCTTGTCTCCCTCCACCTCTTCCTCCGAGGAGGAGAAGGAGCACACACATAAACAGCTAATTTTCTACTATACCTTTGAATGAGAGTGAGAGATAGATAGATAAAGAGAGAGAGAGAGAGAGAGAGAGAGAGAGAGAGAGAGAGAGAGAGAGAGAGAGAGAGCGAGAGAGAGAGAGAGAGAGAGCGAGAGAGAGAAGAGAGAGAGAGAGAGAGAGAGAGAGAGAGAGAGAGAGAGAGAAAGAGTGAAAGCGGGAGAAAGCGGGAGAGAAGCGAGAGAGAGAGACTTAGAGTGTGTGTATGTGTGTGTGAGAGGGAGGGAGTGAGAGAGAGAGAGAGAGAGAGAGAGAGAGAGAGAGGGAGAGAGAGAGAGAGAAAGAGAGTATTACCATTGCCGAAGCTTATTTAAGAGTATATGGGTGCTTTTCACCCACGAATGGATTAGCTTCATGGTTAAGAAAAAAATTCAGAAAAAATTAATATATAATTGTTTTGAAAAACGAACAAAATAGAATGATATAAGCATGAATCACAAATTGATGTATGTATATTTGTTTTGATCCTATAAATGCGAGTAATTAAAAGTAGTGCGCAGATTTATCACAGCTCGGATGTTTTTCACCCATTAGTGGAGGTGAAGGTTCAGTAAGAAATATGCTACGAGTTAAAATCACTTTAAATATGTCTGGAACCAGTTAAATGTCATATGATTATACCAACAGGTGCTCTTTGATTAGTTGTTGGATCAGAGATCGATGCGACCCAGCCGTGGACCTTACTCGGTTTATACAGAAAACATCAACACTTTGATGCTGGGCGTCTGATACGACCAGTTTAACATAGTTGCGTAAGGGCAATAGGAAATACACAAAGGAAACAAATAACGGCTACCTTGTCAAAATAAAAACAACAACAACCACAACAAAAACAACAACAACAACAACAACAACAACAACAACAACAACGACAACAAAAAAGCCTCTCGTTTTCCATTATTACAAGCTTTCACCGTTCATATAGTCTCTTTCTTTTTTTCCTGTATGTATCCGCTAATTTTGTTTTCATTTCCGCTCTCCTCTTTTTCTCCCCAAATCTCTTTCCACCCTCTCTCTCTCTCTCTCTCTCTCTCTCTCTCTCTCTCTCTCTCTCTCTCTCTCTCTCTCTCTCTTTGTCCTTTTGTTTTATTTTATTATCTGCAATTCTGTCTCTCCTTCCTTTTCTTTCTCGTATTCTATATGAGTATCTATCAAACATTCTCACTTATTCCCCTAATTCCAACCCTTGTTTAAAAAAAAAAAAAAATTTTTAGAGACTATAATTATGTCCGGCCGACAATGCACGCCACTCTCTGTAGTTCTCTCCATCTTTCTTTACCACCATCTGTCTTCCATCGACCCACTCTATCTGCCTCCCTAACTCCAGCAGACGTTCTCTCTACCTTTCACTGTAACCGCCCACCCCCTCATCTTCTCTGTCTCTATAGATACTTTTCTATCTATCTATCAATCAATCTATCTATCTATCTATCTATCTATCTATCTATCTATCTATCTATCTATCTATCTATCTATCTATCTATCTATCTATCTATCTATCTATCTATCTATCTATCTATCTATCTATCTATCTATCTATCTATGTATCTATCTATCTATCTATCCATCTATCCATCCATCTATCTATCTATCTATCTATCTATATCTTTCCCCCTCCCTCATGGGGGGCGCGGTGGCCCTGGGGTAGAACATCGGCTTCCGACGCAAAAGGTTCGGGTTCGAGCCCTGGCGATTGCGCTCCCTACTGGTTGGGTCGGTGTCAGTTTAATTTGACCGGCCTAGACAGAAATCATGGTATCCCCGCCCTGTCTCGTGTGTGTCAGCACATAAAATTGTCAGACGTCAGTCTTGGGGCCCGTCCACAAAATAGCCTACATAGTGCTGCTGTTGGACGTTAAACCAACTCAAGAACAGCAACCCCATCCTTGACATTTCTCTCTCTTGTCACGCTCTAAAATCATGAAGGGGTTAGACGCACGCGCATGTTCATAATTATTCCATCCATCGATCTGACATGAGCGGGAGGCTGCGTTCAATAAAAGGCGACCGCACCAACATCATGTGACACTGAAGTTACTACCGACTGCCGAAGACACCTACCCTACAGCACAACCGTGAGTCTGTTTCTTACACTTACAAAATGCAAATTATACAATTTTTAGATTTAAAAAAAATCACCATTTTAAATGCGAGTTGTATAAGGTATCGTAAACAATAGAAGTAGACAAAGAATAACTAATTTAGATAGTCTAAACATATGGGCAATCAATAAAGATAGTAGCTATTTTGACTTTTTGAAGTTGTTTAAACAAAGAGATGAGTGGCGTGCTATGATCATATATGTCTGCTCTAGACCCAGTACTTGTTTAATAAATGAATTAATGAATCGTAAACAATAGAGAGAGTCATTGAAGGATTAGATAATTAAATAGACTGAGATCGTGGAAAAAAGATCTTAATATGCTGCGGAGTAAAACATCGTGTTATATTTTTTTCTGTCAGATAAATGTTTTTTTCCTACTTCACCTTGCTTTCTTAGTGGGAGCAATAGATGATTCCCCATACTTTGTAAGCATAAAGAGATAGTTATAGATAGTTCTTGGAGTTTGGTTGAGACAAATAGTACCAACACCTATGTTTTACACATTAAAAAGATATTGTTTGATGTAGCCAGTAAGAAAACCAAATTAAAAGAAAAAGTAATTTAAAAAAATCGCCCAACTATTTCTTCTTCTTCTCTAAGTTAAAATAAAAAACATTTAAAAATTGAAAAGATGCTGATATTCAATGCACTATTCAAAATACTGCATTGTAAGCAACTGGATAAAAAACCAATGATAGAATAAACGATTTGTTTGTTACTTCCATATTTACGTTTTTACATTCTTCATACCAGTTCTTTCCCGGCGTGTGGCGATAGAAAATTGTTTGTTTCCACAGTTACCCATTCAACATCAGAGAGAGCAGCGACTTTATTGAACGCCATCTGATCAATATCAGTGTAAGGTGGGAGTTGTTCCAATGCCTTTAGCCTACCACTAGGTCTCTTCGGTATTTATGGAAAAAGGTTAAAACAAAAAAGAAAATCACATCAGTTATTCCCGTTCTTCAAACAGAGATTCTTGTTTGCATACATGGTCTTTAAGAGAGAAAGAAACAATCTCAAGATAGAGAGAGAGAGAGAGAGAGAGAGAGAGAGAGAGAGAGAGAGAGAGAGAGAGAGAGAGAGAAATCGATTGAGTGATGTTTATTACATCGTCGGGCTTCTCAGCCTTTACGAACATGAAAAGAATTAGAATTTCACAATGTCCAAAGTAAAAAAAACAACAGAATTGTAACATGTCTTTCTCAGTTCTTTTATCCAATTTATGAAGATTTTTATAGTGAGCACCTTTTAAATGCACTCGAAAACTCAGATTACAGGATTATAAGCTTGATGTGTCATGCATTAAAACTAGTACTGACTATCATACTGAATAGAATAAAAGACAAGATCAAAACTGAAGTCAGAGAAACCAAGCCAGATTTAGATAAGATAGTGGAACAAGAGAAGAATGATATAGTTACCTTGAAAATTTTATCCCAAAATATATAGAGAAAAACAAAGATATCTATGCATTTTTTTGATTATTCGAAAGCATTTAATACAGTTAACAAAAAAAAAACAACTACAATCACCATACTGAATCCACACAGGAACTAGATATTTATGAAAATGACATAACCTTGTTTATCAAACCTCTACTGAGAACAAATGACTATTGTAAAGCGAGAGAACACACTAACAGGTCCAGTCAGAATAAAAAGAAGAGTTCGGCAAGGCTGTGTATTATCCCTTTCTCTATTCAACATATACACAAATTTTATTTTTAGAGAGATAGAAGATGCTCTTGGATTAAAGATAAGATAAGATAAGATAAGATAATTTTAATTTGTCTGTTTGCGGGAAAATCGATTTGGACATGTTAAAAGTATTTTACACATAATAATGATAATAAAAATAAACATTTTACATTACATAATATGAGTGATGGCTCTTTAGTGCATACTATAGAAACAAATATTACGTTTAACCAAAAAGAATGTAAGCATATAGACGTGAACTTTTTCTTTTACCGCCATTCACTCTTTTCCCCCACTATACTTACACACACACACACACACACACACACAGTTACAAGCTCGCATTAACACAATTGTTTCATGATGAGCTCCTCATTTGCCGTGAGCCTGATGGTACAAATGAGTTATTGTAGCGATCGGTTCTAGCTTTAGGTTGAATCATGCGACCGCTGCGTGTGGAAAACATAAACTCCTGGTTTAGTGGATGGTCGAAATCTTTGGTTACATCTAGACATTTTTTCAAAAGTGGCCTCTTATAAAGATCAGTGAAAAGTGGTAGGTCCAGTTTAATTATTTTACCCGCTCTTTTGATCAAACTATCTATTCTATTCTTATCTTTTGAAAGAGCTGAACCTCCCCAACAAGTGATGCCAAAACAAATAATGCTTTCTATGGTTGCATTGTAGAATAAAGTCATTATAGTCTTATTAACATTAAAGGAATTGAGTTTTCTTAAAAAATACAGCCTTTGGTTTACCTTTTTACATAAATGATCAATGTGAACATTCCAGTTTAATTTGGAATCTATTGTCAAGCCTAAATATTTGTAGCTGTCGACAATTGTAACAGTCCTGTCTTCAATCGAGAGAGGAATCACTATATCTTTCTTTATCCTAAAATCAAAAATAATTTCTTTTGTCTTATCTACATTTAGTGTCAGAAAGTTATCTTTACACCAGTCATGGAAGTTTTTTACCTCGGCTTTATAACCGTCCTCTGAGGTGCTTAAAAGGCCTTGTAGAGTTGTGTCGTCGGCAAATTTAATAAGACGAGTGTTTACTTCAGTGGCCCTATAATCATTAGTATAGATAGAATATAAAATTGGAGATAAAACACAACCTTGAGGAGCACCCGTGTTAGTTACTATCTTTTTGGAGTATGTTTCATTGATATTTACAAACTGGGGTCTGTTTGTGAGGAACTCTAATAGCCACAGAATAATACTGGTGTTAATTTTTAAAGTTAATAATTTTTCCACTAATAAATGGGCTTGGATGGTGTTAAAAGCGGATGAAAAGTCTATGAAGAGAACTCTTGCATATGTTTTAGGGGTTTCAAGATGTTTCAAGATGTTATTGGTAAAAACTAACAAAGCATCCTCTACACTTCTATTTTTCTTGTATGCGAACTGCATAGGGTCTAATTGGTTTCCACAGTCGGAGAGTAGATGTCTTAGGATTATTCTTTCAAAACATTTAAAAACAATAGATGTTAGAGCTACAGGTCTAAAGTCGTTAAGGTCCTTAAAGGTTGCAGGTGTGAAAATTAACAACCTACGATATGCCGATGATACAGTGATATTGGCGGAAAGTGAAAACGATTTCGAAAATCTAGTAACACTAACAGTGGTAAAAGAGTGAAGTGAAAAATAATGCCTCCTTATATATATATATATATTTGTTATATATATAGATATATATATATAATACAAATAAAAATACAAACTAAAACTCTTGCTATCTCCAAGAAAAAAATAACCCAACCTGTTATAAATGCAATTACAGACGGAAAAAGAGTGGAACAGGTTTTGTATATTTGTGTCAACTAATAACAAAAGATGGAAAAAAATGAGGCAGACATAAAGAAAAAGATAGAGATGGCAAAAACGAATTTTTCAAAACTAAAGCAGATCCTTAGGCCTACTAGTTCAAATATGAGACTAAGACCAAGCACTAGCCTAGACAATGTTGTTGCTGTTGTTGTTGTTGCTGTTGTTGTTGTTGTTGTTGTTGTTGTTTTCTTCTTCTTCTTCTTCTTCTTCTTCTTCTTCTTCTTCTTCTTCTTCTTCTTCTTCTTCTTCTTCTTCTTCTTCTTCTTCTTCTTCTTCTTCTTCTTCTTCTTCTTCTTCTTCTTCTTCTTCTTCTTCTTCTTCTTCTTCTTCTTCTTCTTCTTCTTCTTCTTCTTCTTCTCTCTCTCTCTCTCTCTCTCTCTCTCTCTCTCTCTCTCGCTCTCTTTCGCTCTCTCTCTCTCTCTCTCTTTCAGTTCATAGACGTAACCTTAATGATAACGGTGCGTTAAAACCATTGCAAACCTGCTAACACGTAGCTCTCTTAACCCCTTTGTTAACCCCTTTCACAAAAAAATGAGAACTGGGCCTAAGTTCGCGACTCCACTGCGATCGTTTTGTTTGCAACTAGAGGCCTTGCGATCCACAAGGCGATTACGAATAACATAATCACATCCTTAGGCACTGTGGGTTTTTTAGTCGCTTATTAGCGTGGTAAATATAGGTTAGAGCTATCAATAGACGCATGTGGGGGGTGGGGGGTAGGGGGGTGCGGTAGCTGCGGTAGAACATCGGCTTCCGATGGTCCATGGTTCGAACCTTTGCTGAGACTGGTTTGGATGGGTGTCAGTATAATGTGACCGACTGATGAGACAGTGCCATGTTATTTCCGCCCTGTCTCTGTGTGGCAGTAATTACACTTCTCAGACGCCAGTCTTGAGGTCCGTCAACAATATAGACTACGTAGTGCTGACATTCGACGCAAAGCAGAAACAAACAAAAGACGCATGTGAAGATTCCTCCTTTCCAATCGTCTTCGTTTTGTGACGAGTCTCGTTATCGCAAAATCTTACCTATCCTTGACCTCGATTCTTCTGCTGTGGAGAGGCGCGGAGCTTGCACGCCTAGATGCGGCTACAGGCTCGGGATAGTCTGGCGCTTACGATAAAAGCCTGGGCTGAAAAATACTAAACTTATTTTTAAATTTTAAAGCAGGGCAACCGGAACATATCGACATAGCGGTACCTGGACCGGATCGAAGCCATTTGGTGTCAGCATTGACATTTTGGTCTATCGTTTGGATTAAAAGACAAAACAAAACACAATAAAGTAACACAAAAAAACACAAGGGTGTGCAAACGTAATATATTCAGTGGGGAGGGGGTTGGGGTGAGAGAAGGATCAGAAATCAACCAAGTTCCCATAATTATTATATATTGTCATGACAGCGTAATCGGTGATATAGGCTACTTCTACAGTTACAGGAACAGTAAAAATAATTATTACAGGAACAGTTACAATTACAGAAACAGGAAAAGTTCCAGCCCCATGTACCGGGGTAACTGTTCCGCGGATGTACTTGGATCGGTTCTCGACAACCAATTGCAGCTTAGCACCTTACATTATTTGAAAGGTCAAAGACCTGCATCCTAGCGCAACGTTACCACTTTACAACTTCCATTGCTATGTAAGCTGAACATCAGCAGTCATCCGTTTTAACTTCAGTTAAGCGCATGCATGTGCACTAAGTACCTGTAAGGTTAAGAAGCACAGCACCTGGACATGATAAATATTGGTTAGAGCTATCAATAGACGCATGTGGGGGGAGAGGGGGTGCGGTAGCTGCGGTAGAACATCGGCTTCCGATGGTCCATGGTTCGAACCCTTGCTCAGACTGGTTTGGGTGGGTGTCAGTATAATGTGACCGACTGATAAACAGTGCCATATTATTCCCGTTCTGTCTCTGTGTGGCAGTAATTAAACTTCTCAGACGCCAGTCTTGGGGTCCGTCATCAATATAGACTACGTAGTGCTGACATTCGACGCAAAGCAGAAACAAACAAAAGACGCATGTGCAGATTCCTCCTTTCCAAGCGTCTTCGTTTTGTGACGAGTCTCGTTATCGCAAAATCTTACCTATCCTTGACCTCGATTCCTCTGCTGTGGAGAGGCGCGGAGCTTGCACGCCTAGATGCGGCTACAGGCTCGGGATAGTCTGGTAGTTCCGATAAAAGCCTGGGGTGGAAAGTATTAAGCTTATTTTTAAATTTTAAAGCAGGGCAACCGGAACATATCGACATACCGGTACCTGAACCGGATCGAAGCCATTTGGTGTCAGCATTGACATTTTGGTCTATCGTTTGGATTAAAAGACAAAACGAAACACAATAAAGTAACACAAAAAAAACACAAGGGTGTGCAAACGTAATATATTCAGTGGGGATGGGGTTGGGGTGAGAGAAGGATCAGAAATCAACCAAGTTTCCATAATTATTATCTATTGTCATGACAGCGTAACCGGTGATATAGGCTACTTCTACAGTTACAGGAACAGTAACAATTACAGGAACAGTAAAAATAATTATTACAGGAACAGTTGCAATTAGGCTACAGGAACAGTAAAAATAATTATTACAGGAACAGTTACAATTACAGGAAGAGGAACAGTTCCAGCCCCATGTACCGGGGTAACTGTTCCGCGGATGTACTTGGATCGGTTCTCGACAACCAATTGCAGCTTAGCACTACATTATTTGAAAGGTCAAAGACCTGCATCCTAGCGCAACGTTACCACTTTACAACTTCCATTGCTATGTAAGCTGAACATCAGCAGTCATCCGTTTTAACTTCAGTTAAGCGCATGCATGTGCACTAAGTACCTGTAAGGTTAAGAAGCACAGCACCTGGACATGATTTAACAGGTTGGCGTCGTTTGAATTTACAGTTTCTTAACGTCCATTGTCGGCAGCTATATCTAGCTAATTTCGAGGATAGATAGGAAACGGGATTCCCGAAATTGTGTCTGAGCTGATTATTTTAAAATTTTATTATAACATGAGAACAGAGAGCAGAAGTTTGCCTACATAACTCAATAAATAGACTACAAGGAATGATAAACGGATAACAACTCTCTTTGTTGGTAAGAGAGCAGCTTAGAAATGTAAGTAGAAATATTGCATTGATTTTCGTTTATTTTTCTTAGTTTCATGCAAATTCACGAGGAGAAAAATAATGCATGCCATCATCAAAATGAATTTGTGAACATGTTTTCCTATAATGATTTTTCTTAATGGTACTACTACTACTTAATGTTTTTGTATTATACTGCTTTTATTATATGAGAAATGTATTACGATTCTGTGTATCCTGTAAATTACACCACCGTTTTAGCAATATGTATTTTATTGATTGCTTGATTTAAATGCAAAGCGCTTTGAGCAACAATATGGGAAAGCTGCTATACAAATGCACTTTATTATTATTACTACTACCGCAACAACAACAACAACAACAACAACCGCAACTACTACTACTACTACTACTACTACTACTACTACTGCTACTACTACTACTACTACTACTACTACTACTACTACTACTACTACTACTACTACTACTACTACTACTACTACTACTACTACTACTACTACTACTACTACTACTACTACTACTACTACTACTACTACTACTACTACTACTACTACTACTACTACTACTACTACTACTACTGAAAATAAAAAAAATACAAATATAATCATAGTCAAGTCCAATCTGTTCGATGACTGAGAAAATCTTTTATTACCAATCTATAAATTCAATAACACAAATAGCCTCAGGTTTTTTACATTAGTTTAGTGATATTCAGTTTACTTTCTATATAAATCAGTCCAACATTTCTTTGAATTTTTGGATTCTCGTAAAAAACGTAAAATCGCGTAATACAGGATATATAAATCAAGCAGTATTACAAAATCAAGGTGGCTAACACGTTGCCAATACTCTTTCAAATCATCAATCCAAAAATACTGGATTATAACTTAGATCTAGTCAAATCTTAGACTAATCTAATCAATTCGCAGAGCAGACTAATCTAATCAATTCGCAGAGCAGCTAAGCACGTCTAGCTGGTCTGGAGTCTTCTGCAGAACTGGCGCATCTCTCGGGTTCGAAGTCGATCAATCTAGAAACTTTACTAAAGTGTTAGTTTCCCACACTTACAAGCGCCGTCCGAATAATGCGTCCATTTCAATGTTTGCCCCACTAACATTAAAAGTAGGTCAATACAGTCAGTATTAAACTAACAATAGGGCCCAATGTAATTGGGTCAGAAGTTAAGGTTCAGTAGTACACCGGCAAGGCACCATTGTAATTAGGCCATAAGTGTAATCAAGACGTTAACCTAGTGCCCGATCGACCCAACGACATTTTAAATTTATAATATTATTATAAGATACCTCGTCGATTAGAAATAGCCAGAAAGAAATTCTCAACAACTACTACTACTACTACTACTACTACTACTACTACTACTACTACTACTACTACTACTACTACTACTACTACTACTACTACTACCACTACCACTACCACTACCACTACCACTACCACTACCACTACACTACCACTACCACTACCACTACCACTACCACCACTACCACTACCACTACCACTACTACTACTACTACTACTACTACTACTACTACTACTACTACTACTACTACTACTACTACTACTACTACTACTACTACTACTACTACTACTACTACTACTACTACTACTACTACTACTACTACTACTACTAATCGATAAATGTGAATGTCGCCGTAGAGCGTGGTTATTAATATGCAAGGCACAAAAAAAATTTTAAAATAGGTATAGTGCAGCTCTAAGATTAAAAAACGATAAACTGACGTAAGCTTTCGACTTTTAAGTCTTCTTCAGACGATTAAAAGATGCATACCTACTCAATAAGACATTTAAGAGGTAAAAAGAGATAATTATACAATAAAGTACTACAGCCTACTATTACTGCTACTGCTTTCAGCACCTTTTACGACACGGAAAACCAAATCATAGACCTACACTATAACACCTGTGATAGTCACACATGAGCATGATGTTAAACATAACATCTTGTCTATTCTAGCAAATTCCTTTTTTAGTTGTAGTTGCTTTTGTGTAATACCAGTGTGAACTTGGCTGTGCTAACATTGCAAATACTCCAAACTTAAAGTGTGAACTTGGGCTGTGCTAACATTGCAAATACTCCAAACTTACATGACAGCACAAGAGACCAAGCGAATCCATAAATAGCTTCCCCTTTTAGACATTCATAGATCTTGACTACAACATATAGATTTCTTTTAGATCCAAAGTTTACTATATTATTGAATTACATAGTTTGGAGGAAATCTTTCAAAACCCCAGCCTCATAGACTCGAACCTGCGCAAGTGGTAGAGCGTTAACTTCCCGATGGGAAGGACCGGGGTTTGAAACCCACTCTCAGTTTAAAATGTTTCTGCCCAATTTCACCACCCACTGGTTGGGTGGGTGTCAGGTGTCAGTATGATGTGAAAAGCTGAGACAGGAGTCTTGGTATCCCACACTGTCTCTATGTGGCAGCACGTTAAATTTTCAGACGTTTGTCTTGCGACCATTCCGCAATATAGTCTTTACAGTGCCGACGTTAGACGCCAAAGCAACAAATCCAAACTGAAACCCATCTTACGTCATCTTAAAACTTCCAGACTAGAAGCATGGCGCTTGAAGCATCTCCAACGATCGGACTGTGGACCAGCCAGACTCTGATCTATCTGACCTTGACCTTGGGTTTGATCGCGCTGATCAAGTACCTGTTTGGGCCCAGCAGATACCCGGACTCCATCCCGCCGTTCCCCGCCCGCCCCTGGCCAATCCTGGGCCATTTGCCCTACTTCAGGCATGGGCTCAGGAAGCAGCTCAAGGAAACTTGACCTTGGGTTTGATCGCGCTGATCAAGTACCTGTTTGGGCCCAGCAGATACCCGGACTCCATCCCGCCGTTCCCCGCCCGCCCCTGGCCGATCCTGGGCCATTTGCCCTACTTCAGGCATGGGCTCAGGAAGCAGCTCAAGGAATGGACACATTCGTGAGTGCGAGTAACCACTTTAGTAGCGTTGGCCAGAAGATTGAATATTATTTCATAACTTGAATATGTAAGCTACGTAGGATGCTGAGCAAAATCAAAAGGAATGGGGCAATTGACCAACACAATTAAAGGGGTGATGGGGGTGGCTTGTAAATGGGGTACTAGGTTACTCTGCACATTACTTGTTTAAAAGAATTTAACACATGCATGTGGTCGTGTGTAAAACGTGGTAAGTTCACGATCTGAATTAAGAAATTATTATGCGAAAAAAGGCTAACGATGAGTTGTAAGCTACCACTTCTTTGTTGTTACAAGAACCACTAATAGGCCAGATAGCTTTATGCTCTAAAGCGCTTTGACTTTATTTTAGGGAAAGCGCTAAATAATAACATATACCTGATGTTGCTCTAATTGCCTAGTTTAATTATACATGCAAATCACGTTCTTGTATAAATGCATTCTCATTTTTTCTAATGTT
>RQTK01001861.1:0-34505 GCA_003991915.1 Elysia chlorotica
TTCATAAGCCATGTTAACAACTGCTTGCTCTACATGTGGTTCAACTCTATTTTTTTCTATTGGCTTTTTACGAGATATCTCTTGTAGACCTGCTTCACCATTAGCTTCGTATAATTCTTTAAACCTATAATAGCTATCTCTTGAATAACCCATTACTTTACAGGCTTGTTTAACATTACCTAATTGTTTTGCTAACTCCAACAAGCCTAGTTTAGGTTTGATGATCTTATCTGTAGTATTCATTTCTAATTTCCTTAATTTAACATCTTATTTTAACTAAAATGTCAGATTAAATCTAGACTACTACAACTAAGACTAACAACACCGTCAACCAATGGATAAATATTAATAAACCTAGCCAATTGCTTCTTTTCTCATTACTCATATTTGCTTTGTCTCGCTATTTGTGGTCAGACCATTTTTTTCTAAATTCTTTAATAATTTGATCATGTCGAAGTAAAAAATCATCCTTATTATACTTATCATCATATTTTTGTGTCATGACAACTCGCTTATCTTCATTTAATATATATCTATTTGTAGCTCTAAAAACCATATCTATGATTGGCTTTATAATTTTTTGCATTTAAAAAGTTACGATAATTTAAAACATATATCTTTGTTTCATGTTCATTTATCGGTGCAAAATATACATATATATTCATACTGTCAGTATTATTTAATAGCCATGAATTTGCATGAATGTATTTAAGCATTAGCTTACCATCTTTATAAACATCTATATAATCATCTTCAAGATTAAGCTCAATGTTTTTAGGGATTTTATATCCTCGACCAATAGTCTTTTTATGAACAGTAGCTAGATGTGTATAATCAAGCTGATTCTCTATACAGTGACGGACATTATTATGCCAAGTATCTTTTATTATCGAATATTGGCCCTTGTAATCATCATATATTTTTTGAGCAAAACTCATTGCATAACCACTATCGATATCCTCATCAAAAACATTAATCCATAGCATATCTGCCACTATTTTTGATGGATATGTTTTTACTTGTAGTTTTGGTATAGGACCTTGTGTTTCAGGGGGTGTGTTTACACGACCCAGAACTGTCAAATTCAAAGCCATGAAAAGGACACTTAATAGCATTATCACAGATTTTACCTGCACTTAACTCTACACCACGATGTGGGCAACGATTATCCATTACAATAACTTTATTATCAGCATCTCTCCAGGTAACAAGATTTTTACTAAGTCTTATAAACTTTGTTGGTTTTTTACTAATTTCACTAATATGCGCTATTGCATACCATGCTTTTGGAAGGTTTTTCATAGCAAAAGACTATTTCATATACATATTAAGAATTATACCTTATGCTCCTGGATAATATATAATAGATATATAACTTAAATACATTATATTTTATCAAAATGAGTGCTAGTTCAAATAAACAAGAAGTAATTGGTGGATTAATTCTATTCACTGCCGCCCTATTAGCAATAATAATTAATAACTCTCCACTGTCATCATACTATGAACTACTCGATACGGTTCACCTAAAGCTTGGTGTCGAAAATATAGTTATAAACAAAAGTTTAACTCATTGGGTCAATGATGGCTTGATGGCTATCTATTTCCTATATATAGGCCTAGAGATAAAAAGAGAAATGCTAGTCGGCACACTATCAAAACCTGCAAATGTGATAACTCCAGCTATTGCAGCACTAATTGGACTAATAATACCTAGCTTAATATATTTATTAATGACATATCATAACAGTGGTTTTGCCAAAGGTTGGGCAATTCCATCAGCAACTGATATAGCATTTACTCTTGGCATATTGGCTATATTAGGTTCACGAATACCCGCAAAGCTTAAACTATTAGTCGTTACTATTGCTATATTTGATGATCTAGCCGCAATAATTATTATTGCTTTTTTCTATACTAAGTCACTTTCTCTATCTTCATTAATATTAGGCTCTATATTCATTATCATGATGATAATTTGCAATAGAGTACTTAAAGTAAATAGAGCTTCTGTATATGTGGTTCTTGGGTTTTTTGCATGGTTTTGTACTATCAAGTCTGGTGTACATGCTACACTAGCAGGTTTTGTAACAGCAATGTGTATTCCATACAAGGAAAATGATATCTTCTCTCCCGCTAACTTTATGGAAGAATCCCTTAAACCATGGATTATATACTTTATACTCCCTGCTTTTGCTTTTACCAATGCTGGTATAAACTTTACAGGCATTAGTTTCTCAATCCTTTTTGAGCCAATCACTATTGGAATTATTTTAGGATTATTTATAGGCAAGCAAATAGGTATATTTTCTGTTCTAGCTATATTTAAAAAACTACATTTTTTCAAACTTGGTCGAGAGTTTTCTAACGCGCAATTATATGGTGTAAGCTTACTGTGTGGTATAGGTTTTACTATGAGTCTATTTATAGGTGCTCTAGCATTCACAGATAGTCATTTACTCAACTCAATAAAAATCGGCGTGGTAGTTGGCTCAATTCTATCTGGAGCATTTGGATATACTATCCTAAGATTTTTAGCAAAAGACGTTAAATAGAATAATACAAAGATTTTTGTCTAAAAAGAAAACTTTATTATATAATCTAGTTATATATAGATCATTTGTTGTAAAGGTTTGATATCAAATACAGGAAATAAATTTACATTAATGAGTTGGAATACCTTTAAAGTAAATCGTAAAAACTCAAAATTATTTGAAAGATATATAACCAATATGCATAACCAACATGCTATAGATATATTTTGCCTCCAAGAAGCCGTTCATCATAGTGAAAGTAAATTCCCAGTAAATGGTTTTGATATAAATTTCGCGTCAAATATTACACTTAAAAACCATAACTATGGTGTCGCAACAGTTACACACTTCAACTCTTTGAAAAATATTAAAATATTAACGACACATAAAGAATCTGTTATAAACACTCATAAAGCTTCTTTGATAAGCCATATAAATATAAATGGCACTAAGGTTGTTGTAGTTAATATTCATGCTATAAATTTTAAAAGTAATAAAGTATATGAATATGAGTTTGAGAAAATTAAAGAATTTATCTCACCAGCACAATACACTAATCCAATAATTATAGCTGGTGACTTTAATACATGGAATAGAGCAAGAGTGAAGCTTATAAAAGACTTCTGTCGTAGCTTTAATTTTAAAATTGCATTCTTAGATGAACATGAACTAGTAAAATCATTTCAGAAAAATCATCTAGATTTTATCCTATATCGTGGACTTCATTTAGATAGTGCAAATGCCTTAGATTGCCAAAAAATATCTGACCATAACCCAATTATTGCGAACTTTGAAATTCCTATTAGCTAATTACTAGCCACCAAATGACTTAGTTTTATTATTTATAATTTCATAACACATTTCTGTAAGTTCTTTTACATCATGCTCTTGTGGATTTATCGGTGCTTCAAATGACATTCTAGCTATCCCTGGTTTCATAAAATCACCTTTTCTTCGACCAAAATAAACACCAAAATTATGTGCCACAGGAATAACAGGCACATTTGTGATTGTTGCTAACTTCATAGCTGAACGCTGAAATTTTGGATAATCACCTACCGCCACACGTGTACCTTCAGGAAAAACAACTATACTTAGAGCCTTGTTTAGAACTCTATCTTTTCCTTCTGCAAGAACTTTTTTTAATGAAGAAACACCTTTATCTCTATCAACAGAAATTGCCTCAGCAAACTGGTTTGTCATACCAAATATTGGTTTTTCAAGCAGTTCTTGCTTCATAACAAAGCAACATCTACCAACTAAGCCATAAAACATAAAAGTCTCAAGCATAGATTGATGTTTTGAAACATATATACATGGAGTATTAAGGATATTTTCTTTTCCCTCAACTTTTACATATATCTGTAGTATAACAAGCACTCCTAGTCTATACATACATGACCATAGCCAACACACAAATAACCTAGCCTTCAATGAAGCACCTAACGATCCGATAGTATTCATTAAAATACAACAAAATAACAGAGTGATATAAGCATACAACTTAAACACCTGCATTCTAGCAAGCAATAAAATCCTAAAAAACATCTTCATTTGGAACTAACCTTTGATCTCTTTTGTTTTCTCTGTTATTACATCATAGCAATACTGAGTTAAGGTTTTAGAATCATAGTCTTTCGGGTCGATTCTTTTACCAAAATCCATTCTAGCAACACCAGGCTTAATGACATCGGTAAATTTTGTAGGGAAAAATCTACCAAAATTATGAGCAACAGGGATAATAAAAGTATCTGCATCAGCGGCAAGCTTCATAGCAGATCTTTGAAACTCTGGATATTCTCCAACTGGAACTCTTGTTCCTTCAGGAAATATCACCACATTAATGCCATCAAGTAATTTTTCTTTACCTTCTACCACTACTTTTTTAAGTGATTCTCTTGGCTTGTTTCTATCAATAGCAATACTACCAAGATTTCTCATTGCAGGCCCAAAAACAGGAGCATCAAACAATTCTTTTTTCATAATGAAGTTACATTTACCAACTAAGCCATAAAACATAAATGTTTCTAGCATTGATTGATGTTTTGATACATAAATACAAGGGAAATCACTATCTATATTCACACGACCTGAAAACTTAATATATACCTGTAAGAAGACCAACATACCTATCCAGTAAAGATATGTCCAAACAACACATACAGCCATTCTCCAACTAAGAGGAAGTCTTAAAAAAGTAAAAATATTAATCAATATAGAACATCCACCAATAACAGCAAAAGAATATAGCTGAAACGCCACAGTCCTTGATATCATCAAGATATTCCAAACCTTTTTAAGAAAAGTCTTCATCTTATTAATCCCCTTACATTTATACTATCGCACATACAGCTATTAAATATTATACACTCTTTAGAATATATCTTAATTAGAAAATTTATTATGAGTGGCTTTAGATAGCTACTTGATACTTAATTTATAGATATTATCTTTCTAAATATTTAAGCTTATCTGTCACAGAAGCCCAGTTATCAGCATCTTCACAAGGCTCACATTTTTCTACAATATTTGGCCATATAGCAGATAATTCTCTATTAAGCTCGATGATTGATTCTTGGTCTTCTGTCAAATCATCGCTTGATTTGATCGCATCAACAGGACACTCTGGCTCACATAATGCACAATCAATACACTCATCAGGGTTAATAACTAACATATTAGGGCCTTCGTAGAAACAATCTACAGGACAAACTTCAACACAATCACCATATTTACACTTTATACAGCTTTCTGTAACAACAAATGGCATATTTCTATATCCTATATTTTTATTTTAAATTAAAAGAAAACCCTCAAATTATAACACAGATAAAAAAAAGGTAAATAAGCTAAAAATATACTTGTAAAAGCTTGTAAATATTTGTGTTAAAATAATGATAATAAACTTGTAAAAATTGATACTATGAAAGCAGAACTAAACCCAAAGATACTAATAGCATCTACAACTATTGCTGTAGCTATACTTTTTCTCATGACTTATTTTTTATCTGTAGCAGAGGGAAATAGCCCTTTGTGTAACCCTTTTATATCAGGCTGTACAGACATTACACATGCTGGATTCACATCGTACGCAAACTCGATGTTAAAGGCTGTACTGATACCAACAGCTACTCTTATGGCAGTAATATTTTTCTTCATCAAAGAATGGTTAATTCAACTTAGCGATAGTAAACCATCAATTGTAAAACAAGTCAAAGCAATCTTAATTTTAGCTATCATCGGCTGTATTGGTTTAATAATAGGTACTGCTGTAATAAATGGAGATGCTACGCCTATGCAAGTTCATTTAAAGTTTGTGGCTCTATTTTTTGTACTAATGAGTGTCTGCCAGATTTGGTATACAATTCTAGAATATAAGTATGTGGCTAAAGTTAATAAGTTACCTGTAATACTAAGACGAATTGCTATCATCATTACAGCTGCTTTTGCTATATGGTCAATATTTATGACAAACACATCTACTAACCACGCAATTGTTGAATGGTGGGGAGTTTATGCTCTTATATTTTGGTTCTGGACTTTTTCTATAAATAAAAGAATAGACTAAGAGATAGATAAATATTCTAAAGCTTCTGCAGCCTGACTTCGTGCTGCTTCTGTACTTTTAGCCGAGACTAATACAACACCCATTCTACGCTTACCATGAATTTCTTTTTTACCAAATATTCTAATATTGGTGTTTGGCATTGCTAATACTTTATCAATACCTTGTATATTTGGATTTGTAGTATCACCCTCTAGTAAAATAGCTGCTGAGGCTGATGGTGCAATGGTTGTAACTGTGGGTATAGGTAGGCCTAATATTGCTCGTAGATGTAGTTCAAATTCATTAATGTTTTGGGAAATTAGTGTAACCATACCAGTATCATGAGGACGAGGTGATACTTCATTAAAATACACATCATCACCCTTTATAAACAGCTCTACCCCAAATATGCCATACCCCCCTAGAGCATCTGTAACCTTTTTAGCTATCGCTCTAGAACTATCTAAAGCCTTTACTGACATGACATGCGGTTGCCATGAGAATCTATAATCACCATCTTTTTGGACATGGCCTACAGGATCACAGAATGTTGTACCATCTCTATGTCTAACAGTTAATAGTGTAATCTCATAGTCAAAATCTATAAACTGCTCAACAATAACACTATTAGAGTGACCTCGGGAACCCTCGTGTGCATAATCCCAGGCTTTTTGTAGATCTGCATTTGATCTAACTATAGACTGTCCTTTTCCTGATGAGCTCATTACAGGTTTTATCACAAATGGTATACCAACATCACTTACAACTTCTAAATACTGTTCTAGTGTTTCTGCAAAGACAAATTTAGATGTTTTAACACCTAATTCTTGTGCTGCTAATTTACGAATACCCTGGCGATCCATAGTTAGTTTAGTTGCCATAGCATACGGAACAACATTAAAGCCTTGCTGTTCTAACTCTAACAAAGTATCTGTGTTTATAGCCTCAATTTCTGGAACTATATATGTTATCAAATTTTTAAGATCAGATGAATTTTGCATATCGATAACATAACTCTCATGGGCTACTTGCATTGCAGGAGCATTAGCATATCTATCAACAGCAATAGTATGTATACCTAATCTTTGAGCAGCAATAACAAATTCTTTACCTAGCTCACCAGAGCCAAGCAACATGATTTTAATATTTGAGATATTTTTCATACAGATATTCCAAATGTGTGTTTGTATACATTTTATTACATTGGAATATTTTTAGATATAATAATTATAAGCTTGATATAGAAAACCAAGCTATTTTTATATGAGATTAGAATCTATTTACAATCACCTGAGATTATACAATCTTTTAGGTTGTTAGTTAAAGCTCCTGGTACATGTGGAACATTAGCATTAATACCATTAGCGTAAATAGCATAGTCATAATCAACATTCATTGACCAAACCATGAATCCACCGAATTGAGAGCTATCTCTAATGCCAGCAAGCTGTGGTTTAATAATCTTACTTGCTTGTGTGCTACTTAACACATCGCCACCATTATAGAAAATAGTGTTTGGATTTTGACCACCGCCACCAGCTGCTGCTTGCGCAACAGGTTCACCAATAACTATTTTAGTATTACTAGGAACTTTTTTCTCTAAAACAGGGTATATACTACTGATATAGTTACTATCACCCTGAGGGCCTGTATTATAAAGCTGGAAGAATAAATCGTCAAACAAACCAGCGTTTATAGTTTTAGTATAGTCTTGGCTTGTTCCTACTGTTACTATCAGACCTTGATTTACTTGAGGTGCTGCAGTAACTATAAGACTACTATCCTCTTCTTTAATATTCTTTATGATTTGATATAGATAATTTGGATCTATAGAAATCTCTAAGTCAAAATCAATACCATCAAGTTTATTCTTCTGAGCGTACTGTACAAGATTATGTGCTAGTGTAGCAGGATCAGCACCATTTGGTTCAAACAAGTTATTTGCACCACCAACAGATACTAGTGTTTTCATACCTAGCTTTTTAGCTTCAGCAATATCATTATCCATGATACCTGCCGACTGACTACCATAATCAGAAACTGTAGCACCCTCTATTTTAGCAAAAGCAAAAATAATAGTGTTATAACCATCAGCATTAGCTTTATCAACATCAACCTTTTGTGCAGAACCTGTCGCTGTTATATCAATATATCCAGCTATCATACTATCAACGTTTTTATAAGTTATAGTGTTATCACCCTGAACCTTGCCATCAACAATAGTTACATTATTAGCATTATAATCAGTACCACCAACAGTATATGAATCTGGTTTTACAGTAAACTCTCCTTGCGATGGTAGCGAAATGGTATTATCACCAGCACTCAAACTCTCTTGCTTGCTATAACCACCAGCATTTGTAACAGTCGCAGTAAGTCCTTTAGGATCTGTGCCCTCTGCTAAGTTTACAGTTAATTTAACTGTTGTTGTTTTAACAGCTTCTGGTTGATATTTAACTGTCATATCTATGTTTTCAGATTTAGTCACATTTATATGACTAGGTGTTACTGTTGGAACATAAATTTGTGACGCATCAGAAGAAAGAATCTTCTCCGCAGATAAGTTATAGTCACCTTTAGCAAGGGTAAATGTATCAGCACCATTATTAACAGTATATGACTCAGAACCATCTGTTAATTTGTAGCTTTTAACTGTTTGAGGTAAACCATCTGTTTTAACAGATACCTGGGCTTGAACTACAGCTTCACATAACTCCCAAAAATCTGGAGCCTGTTTAGGGTCTAATGCAGTATTCCACATAATATTTTCATATATACTACCATCAAACTTGATAAATGCACCTTTGTTATAGCCACTCCAAAAACCTCCCTGACCTGCTGGTACGAAATCATTTACAGTAGCAGGAATAGGATCACACTTTCCAGGAGTTGGGCCTGGAGCTGGCTTAGCAGTATATGTTAAAGCTATACCCGCTTGCGCAGTAGCTGCTGAAACAGTAATAGATGTAGGGGAGATACTTCCCTTATCATCAACTAAACTTACTGTATATTTCTCAGAACTATCTTTTGGATATTTAAGTGTAACCGTACTACCAGCTGCACTTGTAAATGTACCATCTTCGCCTACAAACTTAATAACAGTTCCTGCTGGGATATCTCCAGTTACAGTAATTTTAGCATTAACATCTACTGTAGGAGTTGGTGATGGACCAGGTCCTACCTCATTCCACGCATCTGGACCATAAGTACCAGTAGGCTCATATGCTGCATTTTGACACCAGCCACTATAAGGCCATGGCTTACATTCAAATGTTTTACTAGCCTCTGAAACTTGAGTACCAGCTTTATAGCTAGCAAGATCTGATGTCGACCAAGGCTTAACACCCGCTGCAAATGTCGCTGTTGTAAATAAACAAGCAGCCGTTGCTATAGATATAGTTTTTAATCTCATATTTTATTAATTTCCTTTAAAGTTACGGTATTCACACAAAGAAGATATATTATACATACCAACATAAATGATCACATTATTTTTAAGATTATTCAACAAATAAAACCATTTTCATGTAAGAAACACTTATGGAGAAAACAAAATAGAATTTTTTATTAAAAAAAACTATAGACTAAGAGTCTCTTGCAACCATTTGACTCATCTTATGACGTAAAATTGATACCTCTACGATAGATGAAATAATTATTGCGACTGATTTTATATCATCAACATCACGATCATCATATGCTACGGACTTATTCGCAATACCAATAATTGCGACATTCTCATTATTAGATCCGTACACAGGTATGCCTATATACCTTTCTAGCTTAGGAGCTCCTAATAATAAATCACCCATATCTTCAGTTATATCATTCAATATTACGCCTGTATCTCCAACAACCGTTCTGGATATTAAACAGTTCTTCATATTCTGTAGGTCTACCTTTTTTTGCGTTGATTTTTCAAACCTAATTTCTCTACCATGAGCAACCCCCAAAGAAATACTCGTAGATGCATACATATCAATTTCATCATCTTTTATAATCGCAATAAAACCATATTCACTATCTATATAATCTAGTATGAACTTAAGAACCTCTCTAGATATAGTCTCCATATCAGCATTGTTTATAAACATATCCTGTATTTTAACAATAACACTTGCATGCTTCTCTGATCGCTTAACATTTGTAAGATCTCTTATAACCCCAATAAATCTTTTTTGATCTTGCTTTTCTATTTCTGTCAAACTTATTTCTATAGGAAATATATTTCCACCTCTATGTTTACCTTTTAGATTTCTAGTAGTTATTTTTTTGATATTCGTCTTAACATACTCTTCTGGCATCAACATATCTATATTACAACCAATCAACTCTTCTCTAGTATAACCAAATATCCTAAGTGTAGAATCATTAACATATTCAATAATTCCTTTTGAATTTATAGTAATTACGCTTTCTAATATTGATTTTAGAATATTCTCTAGTTCGTTTTCTCTGTATTCTACAGCACATCTACTATCTTCTAAATCTTCTAGCAACTTGCTGTTATTTGAGCCAATAAGTTTATTAATAAATAACATAGCAAATAACACTGCTAGAGCTAAGACTAATACTCCTAGTTCAATAGCATATGTTGTTTGAGAGTCACTTTCATGGCCATAAATTATACTTTTTTGTTGTAATATTAATGCTCTTTTTATTTCTTGAATATCTGTAAGTATCTCTGTGTAGGTACTATTCATAGCAGAAATGTATTTATGAGCTAACTCAGTATTTCCCTTACCATAATTAAATATCCCAATTTTTGCATCATTATTAGCTTTATTTAATTTTGCTTCTAATCTAACTACCGTACCCTTTCTAATAAAGCTATTATTTGAACTTGCAAAAACCTTAAGCTTTTTCATAATTGACTGCTGTTGACTAACCAAAGATTCCAGTGAGTCTAATGATAATTCGATGCTTTTTGAATCTGTCACATCATTTGCTGGCGCTGAACTTAGAACAACAACTTTAGATAGTTCATTGTAGCTGTTTATTTCATTAACCCATCTATCATTAACTATCAGATGACTAGAAAATGCTCCAGTTGAGCGATAAGCAGTATATGCTGATATACTTATTAATATAAAAACAACCATAGCAGCTATATTATATAGCTTTGTGATTGTTTCACTATTCATTGATTTTTTAAACTTACTCATATGATATTAATTAATAAAAACCTTGTTTAACTAGTTAAATTTTAATTGAAAATGTAGTAAAAGTATAAGTATTTATTGGCTTTTAGGATGATTAGTCAGGCAAATAAAGTACTAAACATCTCGGTCATAACATTTTCTATAATTTTCTGAACTTCACCGTATTGTTTTTTTGACTTTGTTTTGTCATTATTTAGCAATACAATACTATATTCTGGCATATGATAGTCTGAAAGAATCTCAACAACATTATCGCTAGCTAATGCTGCTACAGCTCTATTACCTAATCTAGCTATACCTATATTGTTATCAACTGCTGCAACCATATGTTTTTCGTTATCTATACTCATATATGGATCAATTTCTACTGTACAGCTACTACCATCATGCTCAAATACCCAAGTTTCTGCATCCAAGCCATCTCTTGATAAACATCTATGTTGTTTTAAATCCTCTAACACTTTAGGCTCCGAATATTTTTCTATATATTTTTTACCTGCATATAGCCTATTCCCAAATCCTGACCAATCCCTAACCACTGCCCATGAACGCTTAGGAATAATATAGCTTAAATGACTTTCTATTATAATAAAATCCTTATAATCAAACATATAATCAAACATATAATCAAATATTTTAGCTAGAGTTTTAATAAAAGCGGGAGTAAATGTTATTAATTCTATACAAGTATTAGGGCACTTTTGCTTAATCACTGGCAGTATGTGCTCAGCAGCTATTGCAGAAGCTATGCTTGGGAAATATAAAACTATTGTTTCTGATGGGTCTTTATAATTCACTCCACTTTGAAAAATATTTCTATATTGATACAAAAGATCTCTTGTTGGTACATATAGCTTTATAGCTTGGGAAGTTGATTTTCCACTTTTACTAAATAATGTTTTACCAACTTTTTTTTCTAGTGAGTGAATAGCCCTTCTACTTGTAGAAATAGAGAAACCTAATATATCAGATGCCATACTAATACTACCAGTTTCTATAAACCTACAAAATACAGCCATCTCTTGTACTGTGGCACTTACAGGAGGTTTATTTAACATCGATAATCTCTCCTGCAAATAGTTCTTGCATCACTTTAGTAAAACACTCTATATATTTTCTAGTTACATCACTAACAGAATCTTTCTTAACATATATGCCCCAACGAGTTGGTTTTAGATGATAGTCTGGCAATACGCGCACAAGATCAGGGTTATTATTATAATCAATAACTAACTTTTCACATGCAATAATCCCCATATCTGACTCTATAGCTACAACCTGACTTTGCTTGCTATCTATAACTAAAGTAGAGTCCATATCAAGCATCTCCACTTCAAGAGTAGTATTATTAACAATACTCCACGTCTCAGCATGAGGTTTAGACACTATACAGCTATGCATTAATAAGTCTTGAGGAGTTTTTAATGGATCTTCTGATTTTTCTATATAATTTTTCGAAGCATATAAATAGACCGGTGTTTTATAACTATATTTACAAATATACAAATCTGGGTCTATTAAATGCTCATGTAGACTGCTTAAGTGCAGTACCTCGTAATCACTAAAGTACTGTCTTAAAACTAGACCTAATTGGTTTACATTGCCGATAGAGTATGTAGTCAATGCAATCTTTATATCTTCACATCTCGGCAAACACTTCTCAACTATAACCTGAGCCAAAAAAACAGAAGCCGTAACAGATATTTGCTCATTACCATACCTTGACATAGATTCAACCGACATCTCTTGCAAAGCATTTAGTAGTTTGTCAGCTTTAGCAGATATTTCTACATAATTGTTCTCAAAACTATAAATTTTGAATCCAAAAACACCCTCTGCTTTCTTCAATATATATTTAGCTCTATCAAAACTAATACCAAAAGCATTCGCGGTATTATTTATAGACCTTGATCTTAAAAAAAACTCTACCAACTGCATATCCTCTAGAGATAAGTTAGTATTAAAAATATTCATAATAAAATTATGATGTTATATATAAGATAGTATTTTATAGTTATTTAGTAGATTTAGCACCCCATAAAGAGATAATAAATATTCGTTACTTAGAAAAAACAATATCATCATTCTTAAGTTTAAGATTAATTATGATAGAATTTGTTGCCCTTTGCTCACACCAAGTGGGTCAGGTTTAAATAACACCCCATGAGCACGCCAATTCATTTAATTTAAAGTAGACTACTAAACCTGTATTAGCCCCCGCATATAATAGGCAAATGACTTTCATCGATTATCCATTTTTCTGAAGAAGCTATGTAAACAATGCTCTAAATCTAACTAATAATATGACTCCAAATCTGTTTGGGTATATAATAAAATATATAATAAACCAAGTTGGAAGCTGTCCTAAATTGATAGGGTAGATCAGTCTTAGGAAGCTCAGTAAATATATCATTCAAATTTAAGATTCCGGGAGAAACTTATGAAACCCTTAGACTGTTACTGGACATTTAGTTTAATTGCAACCGCATTTGGTGCTGGTGTTCTATATATACCTGCCACAGCAGTATTTATTGATCCTTTGCATATCATCTTGATAGGTACTTTGGCCGCTATAGCTATAGCAGTAGGACATACTTTTTTATCTAGAGTTGTTCTATCACAAGGCAATGACGGAGAAGTAAAATCAGCATCTGATGTTATTTATACTAAAATGGGTAACAAGTGGGGATATTTATTCACAGTTGTGTTTTTCATATCTACATTTACAGTTATTTTGATATATTCCTTAGGAATTAGAGATGTATATACTTCTGCGTTATCAACAGTGTTTGGTATAGATAGTTCCAAATGGAGTCTTGCCTATATTTTATCACTTTGTATTCCTTTTTTACTTATGTTGATAGGTTTTTTAGACACAAAAAAAACTATTAAAGTAATCACCGCTTTTGCTGTTGTATTATTAGGCGCTATAATATTTTTATCATTGTATTTAGTTCATTACTGGACACCTGCTACACCACATGTTGATAATATTATAGGTAGCACCCAGTCATCTCACGGTGAATATTTATTATTATTTGGTTATTTCTCGGTTATGGTTTTTGGGATGAATTTTAGTTCGATTATACCTAGATTTTCACTATGCTATAGAGAACATGTTTTAAAAAGCACAATAATCATATCCCTGAGTACTCTAATACTATTATCAATACTAGTATTTTTTGTTCTATCTTGTAGATTTGCGATTCCGATTGATGTTTATGCTCACTTAAAAGAAAACGCTGGTGGTGGAAATATATCTGCATTAACAATATTGCACGATTCTATTCCTGGAAATAAAATTCTAAGTGCAATAGGTTTAATAATCTCAATGCTTTTATTAACAGGAACATTTATCGGAACATTTATAGGAACATTTATAGGAACATTTATAGGAACATTTATAGGAACATTTATAGGAACAAGAGAAGCTACTGAGAGTATTGTGAAAACCATTATGCCAAACTCAGACAAGGCTAAAATAGCAAAAATAGCATTTATACTAATAGTAATTATGGTTTATACAATATTGATAGCAGATATTCCTATCAAATCGATTATTAGCTATATGACATCACCAAGTATTTTAATTTTAATATATGTTATTCCAATAGCATTTTTTATCAAAAATAAAAGAGCAAAACTTGACAGTAAATAACTATATTTAAAAATTTAAGGAGCATGTTATGGAAAGTACATTTGATTTATTTTCTATTGGCGTAGGACCATCTTCATCTCATACCGTTGGACCTATGAAAGCCGGGTTTGAATTCATTACAAAAAATGAAATTTTATTAAAAAATACAACAAGAATCATAATAGAACTATATGGCTCTCTTTCATTAACTGGTAAAGGACATAAGTCTGACTATGCCTCTATTTTAGGAGTAATGGGATTTTCACCAGAAACTATTGATATTGATCTAGCTAATAAACTTTATGATAACCTATTAAAGACTAATAAAATAACTTTAGTAAATAAATACAAAATCAATTTTGATCCAACAAAAGATGTCGTCTTTAATAATAAGGTTTTTTTACCTGAGCATCCAAATGGTATGATTTTAAGACTATACAATGGTGATACACCTTTAGTTTCCGAAAAATATTTTTCAATTGGTGGTGGTTTCATAAAGAATGAAAATAACATAAAAAATGGTTCGGATAATGATTCTAATACAACTATTAAAAAACCTTACGAATTTAGTAGTGCCAAAGAGTTGTTTGATATGTGTGCGAAAAATAACTTAACTATTGCTGATGTTATGTATGAAAATGAAAAAACAGCTTATACAGAGTCTGAAATATTAGCAAAAATAATGGAAATATGGGAAGTAATGGATACATCTATAACTAAAGGCCTCGAATCAGATCAAGCCATATTAGATGGTGGCCTAGGCACTAGAAGAAGAGCTCCTAAACTATACAAAAAATTAGTGAATTCAAATATAGCAAGTAGTGATTATAACTATCTTAATATTTATGCTATGGCTGTTAATGAACAGAATGCATCTGGCGGAAAAGTAGTAACTGCTCCGACTAATGGTGCTGCTGGAATTGTACCAGCTGTATTTAAATATTATTTAGTTTCTAATAATATAACTGACACTAAAGAAATAGAAAAACTTGCAACTAAATATTTCTTAACAAATGCTGCTATAGGTCTTTTATATAAATCAAGAGCTTCTATCTCTGGTGCCGAAGTTGGCTGCCAAGGGGAAGTTGGTGTTGCATGTTCAATGGCAGCAGCTGGATATTGCTCATTAATTGGTGGAGATAATGAAAGTGTTGAAACAGCTGCCGAAATAGCTATGGAACATAACCTAGGACTAACATGCTATCCTGTAGGCGGTCTTGTTCAGGTACCATGTATAGAAAGAAATGCTATGGCCGCTGTACAATCTATAAATGCCGCTAAACTTGCCTACCTAGATAGTGGTGAAAAACATATTGTTGGTTTGGATAGTGTTATAGACACTATGTATCAAACAGGCCTAGATATGAATTCTAAATATAGAGAAACCTCTCTAGGAGGTTTAGCTGTAAGTGTACCACTTTGTTAAACCGTCAAAGATGTATAACCCAGTCAATATCTAGTAATGATAAACAATTACCATCGATAACCCATTTTTCTCAAGATAGAATAAAAAATTCTGCCCTAGATGATAAATCATACGAAAATGTTAATTTTACTGAATTTAGTATGCAAAATATCATTATTTTACTAGCATGATTCAAGAGTTACTCTCGATAGATTTAGATGATGATTGATAGGATCAACTTATAGTAATAACTTGTTATGACAAGTTATTAAAAAGATGATTTTTATAATAAAATAGAAAATTATAGATAATATTATTATATTTAGATTTGATTAAATATTATTTGACCATTTTCATTTAGATCTACACCAATTGTTTCTCCAGCCTTAAACTCACCATCAAGCAATTTCATCGCTAATGGATTTTCTAAGTTACTTTGAATAGCTCTCTTAAGAGGTCGTGCTCCAAATATTGGGTCAAAACCAGCCTCTGCAAGCTTATCCATAGCCGCATCAGAAATCTTCAAACCAATACTTAAATCAGTTAGACGCTTTTCTAGTCGCTTAATCTGTATCTTAGCTATCTGAGCTATCATTTGTTTATCTAATGATTCAAATACAACAGCATCATCTATCCTGTTTATAAATTCAGGTCTAAAATGAGATAGCACCATATCCATTACTGCTGATTTTACTGTTTCATAATCCTCACCTTGCATCTCTTGTATTCTATGAGAGCCTAAGTTAGATGTCATAACTATCACAGTATTTTTAAAATCAACTGTTCTACCTTGACCATCTGTCAAACGACCATCATCCAATACTTGTAGAAGAATATTAAACACATCTGCATGAGCTTTTTCTACCTCATCTAAAAGTATTACAGAATAAGGCTTTCTTCTAACATGTTCTGTTAGATATCCACCTTGCTCATAGCCAACATAGCCTGGAGGGGCTCCTATTAATCTAGCTACAGAATGCTTCTCCATAAACTCAGACATATCTACTCTAAGCATTGCATCCTGGTCATCAAACAGAAATTCTGCTAATGCTTTTGTAAGCTCAGTCTTACCAACACCTGTAGGTCCTAAAAACATAAATGAACCAATAGGTCTATTTGGATCTGATAAACCAGAACGCGATCTTCTAACAGCATTTGATACTGCTTTTATCGCCTGATTTTGTCCAACAACGCGTTTATGTAAAAACTCTTCCATATTTAGAAGCTTCTCTCTTTCACCTTCCATCATTTTAGATACAGGTATCCCTGTAGCCTTAGATACAACATCTGCAATTTCATTTTCAGTTACAGAGGTTCTAACTAATTTATTCTCTGATGGCTCAGCTTCTGTATTCTCTATTTGCTTTATTTGCTCTTCTAATGCAGGAATCTTGCCATACTGCAGTTCAGCCATTTTTGCTAGATCACCACTTCTTTGTGCTTTTTCAAGCTCAAATTTAGTCTTTTCTAACTTTTCTTTTAGGCTGCTAGTTCCTTGCATTTTAAGCTTTTCAGCCTTCCAAAGCTCTTCTAAACCTTTATATTCAGAATCTAAACCTTTAATTTCAGTATCTAAGATATCAAAACGCTTTTTAGATGCTTCATCTTTTTCTTTTTTTAACTGTTCTCTCTGCATTTTTAGCTGAATAATTTTTCTATAAAGCTTTTCCATTTCCTCTGGCTTAGAGTCTATTTCCATACGAATCTGGCTTGCTGCTTCATCTACTAAATCTATAGCCTTATCAGGTAACTGTCTATCTGTAACATATCTATGTGATAGTGTTGCCGCCGCTACAATTGCAGAATCAGTAATTGTTACACCATGATGTAGTTCATACCTTTCTTTTAAACCACGCAAAATTGCGATAGTATCTTCAACAGTTGGCTCATCAACTAATACTTTTTGGAACCTTCTCTCTAGAGCGGGATCTTTCTCTACATACTCACGATACTCATCTAAAGTAGTTGCGCCCACACATTTCAGCTCGCCTCTAGCTAAGGCTGGTTTTAGCATATTACCAGCATCCATAGAGCCTTCTGCCTTACCAGCACCAACCATAGTATGTAATTCATCTATAAATAGAATTACATTACCATCTTGCTTAGATAGCTCTTTTAATACAGATTTTAATCTCTCTTCAAAGTCGCCTCTAAACTTTGCACCAGCAAGTAATGCACCCATATCAAGTGATAAGACTTTCTTACCTTTAACTCCTTCTGGCACTTCATTATTTACTATTCGTTGTGCTAAACCCTCAACTATCGCTGTTTTACCAACACCTGGTTCACCTATAAGTACAGGGTTATTTTTTGTTCTTCTCTGTAAAACCTGTATTGTTCTACGAATTTCACTATCACGACCTATAACAGGATCTATCTTGCCCTGTCTTGCTAATTCTGTTAAATCAACCGTATATTTATCTAATGCATTTTTTACATCTTCTTGATTTTGACTATTCACTTTCTCTCCCCCACGGTATTGCTCTACTGCTTTTGAAATCTTATCTTTCGTGATTCCAAATTTTGCATATAAGCCTTGTAAACTTTTGTCCTCTAATGATGCTAATAAAAATATTTCACTTGAAATATATTCATCACCATTTTTGTTCGCTAACTCTTGCATTCTATGCAAAGTACTAAGCAAATCTCTTGATGGTGTTAGATTTGGATTTTTAGCACCTTGTAAAATTGCAACATCTTCTACTGTCTTATTTACAGCAATTATCATATCTTGTAACTTAACACCACATACGCTTAGTATAGTTGCAATTACACTATCGTTTTGCTCAAGTAATTCTTTCAAAACATGCAAAGAGCTAAATTCTGTAGCTCCTTGTTGCACAGCATATGACTGTGCCTCTGCTAAGGCTTCTTGAAACCTTATTGTAAACTTATTTATATCCATACTTTACCTCCATATAGATTTCTTATCTATATATCTAAGGGCATATTTGTTTTTTTCAAGCAATAAGTTTTATTTATTAAAAAATCAATATAGATAAGCAAAACTTGTATTAAGAAATATTGTGTCAAATATATCTTATATATTGTATTTATAGCTATCTGTAATGTATATTTTATAGATACAATTTATTAAAGTGAGTAAACAAAATGGGATTAATAAAAGACTGGGATTTTTTTTGGCTAAATAGAGAAAAGTTTCGCTTAGGACATTTAACAACCGAAAAACCAAACCCAAAAACTATTGGCTTAGCTGAAAAGACACAAACAAATCTAGCAGAAGCCTTCGATGATATTAAAAATGTAGATCTAGATGCTATATCTAAACTAAAAGAATATAAGCAACAATACTCAAATCTTCACCAAACATTTACAGACATTATCAACAGTGATGGAAGAATATTTATATCTGGCTGTGGAGCAACTGGTAGATTAGCACTAATGATAGAGTCTCTATGGAAACAATTTGCTCCTAAAGAACTCAAAGATAGAGTTATAGGCTTTATGGCTGGTGGCGATGCTGCACTAGTTAAATCTGTAGAAGGTTTTGAAGACCATGAAGAATATGCAACTAAGCATATCAAAGAGTTAGGTTTTAATAAAAATGACTTTTTAATAGGTGTAACCGAAGGCGGTGAAACACCTTTTGTATTATCTACAATAGAATATGCAAAAGACATATCTGATCATAAGCCATGGATGCTCTATTGTAATGCTGATAACCTATTAACAAATATTAAAAGATCTAATGATCTTATTAAATCTGGGGATGTTGTGAGTCTATGCTTAGAAATTGACTCTATGGCATTAACAGGTAGCACAAGAATGCAGGCTACAACAGTTCAAACACTATTTGTCGGCCTTGCTCTGTTTGAGATATTTGAAAAGATTGATTTTATAGCAGAATTAAATAAGCTGGAGCTTGCAACTAAAAACCTCGATACTAAAAAAATTGTAGATTTCACACAGTTTGAAGCAGATGTATATAAGTCTAATGGTTTTACTACTTATGAAACCACAAAAGACCTCGGTTTAACTATTCTAACTGACACAACAGAGAGATCTCCTACATTTAGCATGACTGCTTTTGAAAATGTAAATGAGCCAGAAACTCTAAACTGCCTGTGCTATGTCTCTGTAAAACAAAGCTATGACTCAAAATCTGTTTGGTTTGATATATTACAACACACTCCTAGAACTCTAGAATGGGACTTTAGTAAAGACGACACAGGTATTGATAAGCTATATGGTTTTGATATTTCTGAAAATGCTTTAAGTCGAAGAAGTAGTTTTAACAATCATGAAGTTATTAGTATTTTAGGTAGTAATGATAAGTACACAATCAAATATAGCGACTCAACTATAGATATATCAAGATCAAAAATGTGTGAAATAACTGCACAAGTATTACTAAAAATGATGTTAAACAATCACTCAACTTTAGTTATGGGAGTACTAGGCAGATACAACAGCAACATAATGACATTTGTAGCACCTGCAAATAATAAATTAATAGATAGAAGCACTCGTTATGTTGAATATCTACTTGAACATAACAATCAACCAATACCTGAATATGATGATCTTGTACAAGAGCTATATGAAGTATCTAAAGACCTCGTAAAAACAGACTCAGTAGTTTTAGAGACATATAAGAAAGTAGCTAAGGAGGATGTTTAAAATGCTTGCGAACAGTCGTCAGAAAATAGTTTTTCTTGTTATTATCCTAACGGGTATATGCTCTGGTTATGACCTAGGCGTTATATCTGGGACCTTACCACTAATAAAAGCTGAATTTAATCTCAATGACATGCATCTATCTAACATTGCAGGTATTGTGTTTTTAGGCATGCTCTGTACAAAGCTTTTCTCTGGCTTTCTAATGGATGCTATTGGTAGAAAAAAGATGATTAGTATTGGTTCTCTGCTTTTTAGTATTGCTATGGTGATTATGGTTTACTCAGATAGTTATGCAACATTGCTATTATCTAGACTATTTCAAGGTATGTCTATTGGATTACTACTAACAGTAATACCTGTATATGTTTCTGAAACAAGCTTTATGAGCTTCAGAGGCAGGTCTATGGGAGTTTTTCAAATATCTTTAGTTTTTGGTATATTTTTTGCAAACCTTATTGCAACAATGTTTGCATACAAATATGGTTGGCGAGTTATATTCCTGTCTGTTTTACCAATATCTTTGCTACTATTTTTTGCATCATTGATTGCGAGCAAATCTCCATCATGGTTAAATTCCATAGGAAAAAGAGATGAGGTAGAAACAGTTAATAATAAGTTATTTGATGGCCGACAAAAGCTACCAGGTATTCTTCATCGCAGAAGTATAGGTGAGTTATTAGAGGCATTAAAAGAAAAGGCCAATTTTGGTTATCTTATACTAATATGTACTTTGGTAATGTTAAATGGCTTAGTTGGTATAAATATGTTCATAAGCTACGGACCAACTATTTTTGGGCAATTACTTCCTAATGTTGCAACATATCACGCAATTACCTATGGCACTGTTCTTACACTTGTAAACCTAATAGCTACACTTATAGGTGTATGGTTTGTAGATAGCCTTGGTAGACGAAAGTTGACAACATTAGGGTTAATAATATCTATTATTGGTACTATATTTACAGTTATAGGGCTAATACTTGGTATCGCATCGATAACTCTAATAGCGATGCTAGCTGTAGTATTTGGTGGTGCTTTTGGACCTGGAGTCTGTATATGGCTAATTCTTTCAGAAATATTGCCTACAAAACTTAGAGCATTAGGAATGTCTATGGCTTTAGTATCTAAAGCACTCTTAGATAGTGTATTTGGATCGTTCTTCCTTGTCATAGCTCATAACTATGGTTATCAGACAATATTTTCATTCATGGGTGTTAGTATGTTGGCATTTATTATACTGGTATACAAATTCTTACCAGAAATGGCAAACAAACAGCTTAAAGAATAATCTATCATCAAATAATAGTTGCAGCAAAGACTCAACAAGCTTAATATACTATGTGATAAATAATTTATTTCGTATTCTTAGATGACTATAATTGAAAGCACATTGAATGACTGGTCCAAGAAAGAAATTTCTTGGCTTGTTTTTTGTCTTATATTTACAACTATTGCAGGTATAGTTATACATAGCAGTAGTCTTATACTCACTTTCTCCCTACTAAACATTATAAGCCTAATCTTAGCTGCTAAAGGCAAGGTATTAACTTATTTATTTGGTTTCATCAGCGCTATTATGTATGCTGTTATATCCTACCAAAATGATGTGTACGGACAGTTGTTATTAGCTGTTTTATTTTTACTACCTATACAGTTTTATGGCTGGTACAACTGGACTAGACCTAAAAATACAGATTCAAAAAGCCAGATCAAAGTTAACAAGCTCTCGCTCGGTCAATTTACTACATTGATAGCTACTATATTATTAATATCATTTATATATGGCTATTTCATTTTACATCTATATTTTAAACAAGACATTGGCATAGTAGCTGACTCATTAGTGGGTGTTATATCTGTTGTGGCATTTATACTTACTGTGCTTCTGTATCGTGAACTTTGGTTTTTGTGGCTTGCAGTAGATGTTTTCACTATTGTTATATGGATGGATGGTGTATTTGATCAAGCTATCACTATAGCGATACTACCTGTTATTATCACAAAACTAGTCGCATTGCTAAATGCAATATATGGTTATATGAGTTGGCGTAAGTTTTATAAATAAACACATCAAACACGAATACTCTTCCATATAAAGACATTTTTTATATATACTTTCTACATACTCTATATTTTTAGCAACCTATGAAAAATATAACATTACTTCCTATAACACTTCTTTTATTAGGCTCATGTGCAAAACAACATACTGAGCAAGTTATACCAAATCATTATACTACTAACGAAGCTCAATATATCGATAGAGTTGATGAGCTACTGTCTAAAATGACTCTCGAGGAAAAAATTGGTCAGCTGAATCTTGTAGATGCTGGAGATGTAACAACTGGCGAAAGTAAAAAATCAGATTTCTATGGCAAAATTGTAGATGGTGAAGTTGGTGGTGTGTTTAACCTCAAATCACCAGAGAATATAGCTAAAGCTCAAAAGATTGCTGTAGAGCAAAGTAGGTTACATATACCACTACTGATAGGTATGGATGTAATACATGGTTATAAGACTATATTCCCAATTCCGCTAGGATTATCATCTACTTGGGATATGGCAATGATAGAGCATACTGCTAGAATAGCCGCAATCGAGGCTAGTGCTAGCGGTATCAACTGGACATTCTCACCTATGGTAGATATATCTCGTGACCCAAGGTGGGGGAGAATATCCGAAGGTAGTGGTGAAGATGCATATCTTGGTAGTCAAATAGCAAAAGCTATGGTCTATGGCTACCAAAAGAATGATCTAAGTAAAGAAGCTACACTACTGTCATGTGTTAAGCATTTTGCCCTATATGGTGCTGTAGAGGCTGGTAGAGACTACAATACTGTTGATATGAGTAAGGTTAGAATGTTTAATGAATACCTGCCACCATTCAAGGCTGCTATAGATGCTGGTGCAGGTTCAATCATGCCATCATTTAATGATATAAATGGTATACCTGCCACTGCTAACAAGTGGCTACTTACAGACTTACTCCGAGATCAATGGGGATTTGAAGGGTTGGTTGTCAGTGACTATACTGCAATATCAGAGCTAAGAAATCATGGTATAGGATCAACACTACAAGATGTATCTGCACAAGCCATAAATGCTGGTACAGATATGGATATGGTTAGTAATGGTTATGCTAGCACACTAGAAAAATCAGTTAAAAGTGGCAAAGTAAGTATAAACACTATAAATCAAGCAACTAAGAGAATACTCTTAGCTAAGTTTGAGCTTGGTCTATTTGATAATCCGTATCAATATGGAGACTCAGAAAAAGCTAAGACAGAAGTTTTTTCAAAAGAACATAGAGCATTTGCTAGAAAAGTAGGTGCTGACTCTATAGTTCTACTAAAGAATAATAAAAATATACTACCACTTAAAAAGTCTGGAACCATTGCACTGATTGGCCCACTAGCTAATAATGCTGTAAATATGAGTGGTACTTGGAGTGTAACTGCTGATCAAGACAAAGCAATAACACTACTATCAGGCCTAAAACAAGTAGCTGGAAATAATACTAAAATACTCTATGCAAAAGGAAGCAACTTATCATATAGCGTCGAGTTTGAGAAAAATGCAACAATGTTTGGTAAAACACTAAATAGAAGTAAAAAATCTCCAGAAGAACTAAGAAAAGAAGCTGTTGCAATAGCTAAAAAGTCTGATGTGATAATAGCTGCATTAGGTGAATCTGCTGAGATGAGTGGCGAAAGTAGTAGTCGTTCTGATATTAGCATTCCACAAGCACAGAAAGACCTACTCAAAGCCCTACTAAAAACTGGCAAACCTGTTGTACTAGTGCTATTTACAGGTAGGCCTCTAGTGCTTACAGAAGAGGCTACAACTGTGCCTGCTATCCTAAATGTTTGGTTCCCTGGTAGTGAGGCTGGACTATCTATAGCAGATGTATTGTTTGGTGATGTAAATCCATCTGGTAAGCTAACTGCGACATTTCCTAGAAATGTAGGGCAAATCCCAATATATTACAATCATAAAAATACTGGTAGACCGCTTACGGTTAACAATTGTAAGTTTGAGAAATTCCACTCTAACTATCTAGATGTATGTAATTCACCATTATACCCATTTGGTTATGGACTAAGCTACACAACTTTCAAAATATCAAAGCCTAAGCAAAGTACCTCGAGTATAAAAGGTGATGAAAAGATAACCATAAAAGTTAAAATCAAAAATACCGGCAAATATGATGGTGCTGATGTGTTACAACTTTATGTCCATCAAAAAGTTCGCTCAATAACACCACCAGTCAAAGAGCTGAAAAAGTTCGAGAAAGTTTTCTTGAAAAAAGGCGAGACTAAAACTGTGACATTTACTTTAGATATCAACGATCTAAAATTCTATAACAATGATTTAGACTATGTATATGAACCAGGTAAATTCGAGTTCTTTATAAGCGATAGTTCTGATGGAAAATTTAGCAATAGTTTTAGTGTTAGATAAATTTTGAAGATAATAGTTAAATCATTTTTGCCTTGAGTTTACTACTCATAAACATAATAACAGCTATTATCACAGTAATCACTCCAATATACATAAATGTATGTGTGTATATTTCTAATGATGACACTGCTGATATATGATCCTTTGGTAATCCCATAACTGCAGCTACATGACCACCTAATAGGTTACCTATCGATAAGAATACAAACCACATACCCATAGCAAAACCACTAATAACAGCCGGTACTAGTTCTGCCACCATAGCCACACCAAGAGCAGAAATCATCAACTCACCAGCAGACTGTAGGAAATAGCTAAATACTAACCACCATGACCCAACAATACCATTAACAGCGAAGTATTTAGATACAAATAACACTATAAATGCCAAACCACAAAGTAGCATACCCGTAGCAAACTTATTATAGATACTATAAGTAACGCCTTTATTTTTCAGGTGAATGTAGAAGAAAGAAAGTATCGGACTAAGAGCAACAATCCAGAAAGGATTTAACGCCTGAAAGCTCTGAGCATTTATACTCAAACCAAATAAACTATGCTGTACATTATTTATAGCGAAGAAGTTTATAGAAGTTTGCATTTGCTCATATAGTATTTGAAATATAACAGCTTCACCCATTAAGATTATAGCCAATAGCATTCTGCTTACTTTATTTTCTTTACTAAGAGTAATACACATTACAGCATAAAAACCTAATACCACAGCAAACATTACCCATAAGAATATTTCTGCATACAGCATGTTTTGTAAGATATACGCCACAAAAAAGACACTTATAATAGTACCAACAATAACTGCCGCTAACTTAAACAAACACATAGACTCAGCACCAGCAGCTGTTGAAATATGTCTTAAAAACACTTGTGAAAATGCAAAAGTAGAAATAGCAAGCACCATACCAACAGCACTAAGTATAAACGACATAGAAAAGTCATACTTATGAGCAATCATAGGAGAGAAAAACACACCAATAAATGCACCAATATTAATCGCCATATAAAACAATGTAAATGCATTATGCAAAAGTTCAGGATGATCATCATCATAACATTTTGCTAGTAAGCTAGATGGGTTTGATTTGAATAATCCTGTTCCTACACATATTAATGCTAAACCATAATATACAGTGTTTATACTACCAAAGCCAAGTAACATATATCCTATAAACAGTACAATTAGACCCAAAGTGATAGTTCTCTTTGCACCAAGAACTTTGTCACCAATATATCCACCAGCTGCTATAAAAGTATATATAAGTGCAGAATATGCACCAAATAAAACAAATGACGAGGCATCTGATAAACCAAGCACTTTTGTAAAATATACAGCTAATATAGACATAACAGCCATATAGCCAAATCTTTCCCATATTTCTAGCATGAATATTGCATAAAATGCAGGTGGATGTTTAAACGCGTTAATTTGTTGCATTAGATATTTCCTTATTTTTAATAAAAGATTTTTATTGTTTTATTACTTCAAACTAATAATATAGTGAAAAAAGAGTGAATAAACTAGAATTTTTATGAAAAAATTATCTTTCTATAGGGTTATTTAGTTTAGCAAGTCCCCATTCACTCCATGAACCATCATATACAAACACCTTATGATAACCATTAATTATAGCCGCCAATGCTATGATACATGCTGTAATACCCGAGCCACAACTACAAATAATATTTTTTGCTTTATCAGTTATATTGTTTTGCAAAAATATGTCTTCTATTTCTTTTAAGTTTTTAAACTTGCCTTTTTCTATAAATTTTTCATATGGAATATTGATCGAGTTAGGAATATGACCTGAAAGTAAACCTGGTCTAATCTCATCCTTTATACCCTTATATCTAAGACTATCTCTAGCATCTAAAATATAATAATCACGACTATTTAAAATAGCTTTTTTCACAAAACCCATATCACAAAATAAACTATTAATAGACAAATTGTTTATTTCTTTATTTATATGTTTAATATTTACTTTTCTTATACTTTCAGAAATTGGATAATTAAAACTTATCCAATCATTGAGTGATGAATTCAATATAAAAATATTTTTATAACCGATAGAAAGTAACATCAAAAAGACTCTAGGACTAGCATATACACCATTTTTTTCATACAAAACTATATTCTTAGACTTTATATTTAAACTTGTCACTTTATTTATAAGAACCCCATAACTTGGTAGCATATTAGGTAATTCTGTGTGTTTTTCAGAGAAATCTGAAAGGTTAAATTCAATTGCACCAAATATATGCGAGTTTTCATTATTATTTATAGAATGATTTACTGATTTAAAGCATACCTCTAAGAACTCCGTATCACCAGAAAGCATCATATTATAAGCTTCATCACAATCCACTAAAGGATTTAATATTGTTGTAAGGTTTTTATCCATCTAAATAAACACCCTTCTAACAACTCTTTCACCTTATCACCACCTAACTCATTCATAAGATTGATATTTCGTTCTGGTATATCATCAACATTTGGATATGTTTCTATGACTTTCTCAAGACTGGCTTCCCTTAGAAGATGTAGCATAGGATATGGTGAGCGATTTGTATAATTCTCAGCATCATTATAACTTGTGCCACCAAACTGATAGTCTGGATGAAAACTAGCTATTTGATAAACTCCCTCTAAATCCATATCTACAAGCAGACTATCTGCGTATTCAAGGAAATCATTATAGTCATAAAAATCTTGCAGCACACCTGGGTGAATTAATAGAGTAGTTTCAATATCAGAGTTTGTATTTAGTAACTCTAATTCAGCTTTAACATCCATTAATAATTGCTCTTGATTAGCAGCATTACTAATTATAAATCTAACTCTATTTTTTACTATCTCACGCTTTGCAAAGGGACATAAGTTCATACCTACTACAAGCTTATCTACCCAGTTTTTTGTGGCTTGGATTATATTCTCACTATTCATAGTACTTTCAGACATTATGATTCCTTAATAACTGAGGGGATAATCGATTATGTTGTTGATTTTTCTAGATCTTGAATCTGATAACTAATTTCTTCTGCTTGTTTGGTAAACAAAGCATTTGCATCAGCTAGACCTTTATTATAAAAATGTGGGCCAATTTGCTGCGCAAAAAAATCAAGTAGAAATTCTGCTTCAAAGCCACCTATTTCTTGGTTTAGTTCATCATTGAAATAGGTTTTAACCTTAGCTACTACCCCGTCAATTTCATCTTTTGTTAACTTAATCTCGGTCATTTACATTCTTCAACCATTTTCTTTATTTTGGTAGCTTTTTCAAAGTGATCTAATTTATGCGTAGATATCCACCACTCTGCAACTTCCATTAATAAACCAGGATTAGTATTTTTGTTTTCAAAAAAAGCATAAAATGAAAGGCCTACATTGTCACCCTTCTGCGCTATCTTTTTATCACAAATTTCTATAATTCTTTTTTTGATTTCGGCATTCACGCAAAATACTTCCTTTTCTAAGCAAAATTATAGATAAGTGCCTTTTTTCATATCTCTTACAAATGATGTCAGCTCACCAATCATCTTAGTTTTGTCACTAAAATTGTTTTCAATAATCTTAACAGTAGCAGAACCAGATATAGCACCTGCAGCACCAGCAGATATTGCTTGATGTACCTGTTCTGGTGTAGATATTCCAAAACCTAAAATGGGCTTAGGAGCATTGTACTGTTTGAGTTTAGCTAATATGTGATCTACAGGCATACTCGCTGCAGTTTCTGCACCAGTCACACCCACACGAGATAGCAGATATGTATAACCACTACCTTGTTCAGATATTGTTTGAAGCAGTTCATCTGTAGCATCTGGTGGAGCTATAAATATTTGTTGAACCCCATAACTTTTAGCTATTTTAGTAAATTCAGCAGATTCATGAACTGGCACATCTGCTATTAACACCGAATCAACACCAGCCGCGGCACATTTACTATAAAAATTATCAATACCGCGTGAATATACAAGATTTGCATATACTAACAGACCCATAGGAATATCAGAATATTTAGATCTAATTTCTGTCAATACATCAAAACAATCATCTGGTGTCATACCACTAGATAATGCTCTAATATTTGCACCCTGGATCGTTGGACCATCTGCTAGTGGATCTGAAAATGGCAGTCCAAGCTCTAATGCATCTGCACCAGAAGTTATTAATGTTTCAATAATCTCTAAAGAAGTTTGCTTATCTGGGTCACCAATAGTCACAAACGGTACAAATGCACCTTGGTGTTTTGCATCTAATGATTCAAAAAGTTTTTCATATCTATTCATTACAAAACTCCCTTTTTATCTAAGATTTCTTGGACAGTGAAGATATCTTTATCACCACGACCAGATAGATTCACAACAATAATTTGTTCCTTGTTTGGTTCAGCATTCGCCATCTTTATAGCATAAGCTAATGCATGTGATGACTCTAGTGCAGGTATTATACCCTCTTTCTTGCAGAGGATTTGGAAAGCATCTAAAGCTTCATCATCTGTAATAGAAACATATTCTGCCCTACCTATAGAGTTCAGATAAGCATGTTGTGGACCTACAGATGGAAAATCCAAACCAGCAGATATTGAGTATGACTCCTCTACTTGACCAAATTTATCCTGCATAAGTGGTGATTTCATACCAAAAAATATACCTGTTCTGCCATGTTTAAGAGGAGCTCCATGTTGATCAGTATCAATACCTTTACCAGCTGGCTCTACACCTATTAATTGCACATTCTTCTCATCAATAAAATCTGCAAACATGCCTATAGCATTTGAGCCACCACCAACACAAGCAATTACAGCATCAGGCAATCTACCCTCTACTTTCAATATCTGCTGCTTAGTTTCTTCACCAATCATTTTTTGAAATTCTCGAACTATAGTGGGAAATGGATGAGGTCCTGCTGCTGTACCTAGCAAATAATGAGCTTTCTGGTAATTAGTCGACCAATCTCTAAGCGCCTCATTACATGCATCTTTTAGTGTTGCTGAGCCACTATGTACAGGAATCACCTCTGCTCCCATCAGCCTCATTCTAAACACATTTGGGCTTTGTCTCTCGACATCTTTTGCACCCATATATACTTTACATTTCAGATCTAATAATGCACAAGCGATCGCAGTCGCTACACCATGCTGTCCAGCACCTGTTTCAGCGATAATTTCTTTTTTACCCATACGCTTAGCTAATAATGCCTGACCAAGCACTTGATTTGTCTTGTGAGCACCACCATGCAACAGATCTTCTCTTTTTAGATAGAGCTTTGTTTTAGTGTTTTTAACTATATTTTTAGTAAGAGTTAGAGCTGTAGGACGACCAGCATAGTTTTGCAGCAAATCAGTAAACTCTTTTTGAAAACTTTCATCAGTTTGAGATTTAATAAACTCTTGTTCTAACTGATCAAGAGCAGGCACAAGAATTTGTGGTACATATTGACCACCATATTCACCAAAATAAGAATTTAATTTAGACATTCATAACCTTTATTATAAAAGACATTTATTAGTTAATATTATGAACAATTATTTAGAAAAAGGCTATGTTTGATTATTTTTATTAAAATTAATAAGTTGCAGTTCGTAGACACACTCAATATAATCAACTTCAATAATATTGTTAACCTACTTATCACAATATGAACACTAAATTTCTTAAAATATTCTCTTTATTTATCTTTTTCTTTTCAAGTGGATTATGCCTACCTAGAGTAGAAATAGTTGGAACAGGTGGAACTATAGCCGGTGCAGCAGCATCATCTATTGATGGTATATATAAGGCCGGTTCTTTGACAATACAACAAATCAGTGACAGTGTACCTGGTTTAAATAAAATTGCCGACTTAGGCTTTTACCAGTTTAGCAATATTGATAGTGTTGACATGAATGGAGAGCTTAGAATAAAGCTTGCGAAAAAGATACAAAAAATTGTTGATAGAAAAGATGTGGATGGTGTAGTAATTACTCATGGTACAGATAGTATGGCTCAAACAGCATTTTTCTTAAATCAAGAAGTAAAAACAATGAAGCCTATAGTTTTAGTAGGAGCAATGAGATCAGCTACATCAATTAGTAGTGATGGACCTATGAATTTATATGAAGCTGTAGCTATAGCTTCAGATAAATCCTCTTGGGGAAGAGGCGTGCTTGTTGCCATGAATGACACTATTTTCCCAGCAAATGATGTAACTAAAATGAATACTATATCTGTAGATGCATTTCAGGCTACTAACTATGGTGCATTAGGAACTGTTAACTACGGCAATGTAAAATATTATGAGAATGCAAATAAAGCCCATGCAGAAGGTATAGGTGCTAATTTAGATAAAGTTACAAGCCTGCCATCTGTTGAGATCATATATGAGTCAGAAGATATCTCTCCTGAGTTTTTAAACAATTTATTAAATCAAAAAAATCTTAAAGGAATAGTAATTGCTGGCATGGGAGATGGTAACATTCCTTCTTCTCAATTATCATTTCTTGAAAAAGCTAGAAAGAAAGGTATCGTGATAGTAAGATCTAGCTATGTTCGCTCAGGAAGAGTAACACATGACTACAATAATCTTGATACTAAATATGGACTTGTATCATCAGAAACATTAAGACCCGAAATTGCAAAGATATATCTACAACTTTGTCTTCTTAAAACTGATAATATAAAAGATATACAAAAACTATTTAACAAATTCTAAAATCACATAAGAATTATTTAACTTTACTCAAAATCATTCTCAAAGCTGTATCACCATTTTGATAATAGTTTGGCATTTGCTTATAGGTTATAAAACCTAGCTTCTCATAAAGAGCTATAGCATTTGTATTATTAATATTTACTTCAAGGAATATATCTTTGCTACTATTATCACAAACATACTGAAGCAAAGCCTTACCAACACCTTTTCCCTGAAAGCTTTTAGCTATAGCTAGCGAATATACTCTAATAACTTTTTTATATTCAAAACATAAGATATATCCAGCCACTTGATTATCAATATTAGCAACATAGAATAGCTTTTGTTTTTTAATGTTATAAATAAACTGTCTTCTAGATATTTGATCACTCTCAAATAAACTATTTTCGATAGCTATTAGTGATGATAAATCAGAGAGTGTCGCTTTAGATATTTGCATATGGAAACTTCTTCATGTTCATTCTATTAAGAAACTCTAGCATAATAGTCGTATATAGTTGCTCACCTACATATGCATCTTCTATATCAGAATCTATAGATGGATTATCATGTATCTCAATAATCATTGGCTTACCATTTACTAGTTTAATATCTATACCATATAAACCATCGCCAATAGTTTTAGCAGCCTTTAATGCCATTTTTATCACTGATTTTTCTACATGATGTATAGCAAATGCTTCTGCACTACCATGCTGGGTCGTCTTTTTACCATGATTAGTGATCTGCCAATGTCCTTTTGCCATATAATATTTACAAGCATAGATTGGCTTATTGTTTATAATACCAATTCTCCAATCAAAATCAGTAAAGTAATACTTTTGTGCTATTACAATAGATGATTCTTTAAACATTCTTTCTAATATTTCGCTTAGTTCCTCAGCTGAGTTTGCTTTTTTAACCCCTTTAGAAAATGAGCCATCTGGAATCTTTAAAACAACAGGTAAACCTAAGTCTTCAATTAAACTATCTAGCGACATATTAGGATCATCTTTTAAAATAAGTCTAGCCTCTGGAGTTGCAATCTTATTCTTAATCATCAAGTTATGTAGATATACCTTATTAGTACAACATATAATTGATTTAGTATCATCTATTACTACTAGGTTATTATCTTCGGCCTTTTTAGCAAAACTATAGCTATAATGATTGATAGATGTTGTAGTTCGTATAAATAAACCATCATATTCTAACAATCTCATATAGTCATTTTTTGTGATAAAATCAACATATATACCCATCTGATTTGCAGCGTTTTTAAAGCTTTTTAGAGCTCTCATGTCACTAGGTGGCAACTCTTCGTCTGGATCATGCAATATTGCTAAATCATACTGATATGTTTTTTTATTTTTCTTCTTACGCCAAATCTTTGTACTAAAACCATTTAGTGAATTAGCAAACAAGCTTTGTTCTGCCTCATTAAAGGAGCTAATTTTACCACTAGAAAGTGAATTTAATACCCACGTATTTTTATCTTTTACTAACACAGCATCTAAAACTGGTGCTGGATAATGTTCAAATATCTTTTTAGCTATCTTTTCTAACGCTTTAATGTTTGTTTCACCAAATAGGATTTTAAAACATAACATATCATCTTTAGCTATATTATTGATTTCATTAAAACTCATTTTTCAAGTAATTTTTAACAAATCAGTTTTTTCAAAATGCTGAATATTATTTAATGTTGTAACTGTAGGAATGATGGTGTCATTATTTGCCTTAGCCAATAAACTAGCATAAAAACCTTGCTCTAAATAAGCCATTTTTTCTGATAAGTTTATTATGTAACTACTTTCTTTATCTATATGTTGTAAGTACCTTTCAACAGTTATTAGATTATCAAAATTGTAATATGGTGACCAAGCTTCTTTATGGTCTACTATAATTTTTAAATGTTTCACTTTCGCCTTAAAATAAATAGTGATTTAAACATTGCGTATTATCTACCTTTTCTTTATTTTTGCAATAAAATATCACCGATATAATAAAAAATAATGTCACTATCATAAAGGCTAGAAAATAGAACATTCTCATATAGTGTGATATTATTTTACTTTAATAGATATTTTATTTTTTTCAATGATATATGACACAGATTTATTTAAATTCTCTAGGGATTATTAATTCTCTAGGTAATGATAAAGCTACTATCGCAAAGTCAGTGATATACAATAATTCTGGCCTTATTACACCAACACAATTAATATCTGGTAAACAAACATATATCGGTACTATAAACGATAGTGTATTGCCCTCAATCCCAAGTAAATTAGCTAAATATAATTGTCGCAATAATCAAATATTACTTCATGCGTGCCTGCAAATAATTTCAGATATAGATAAAGCTATAAAAACATATGGCAGAGATAGGGTTGGTATAGTAAAGACTGTTGAGTTAATCTAAGATTTT
>RQTK01001862.1:6602-34480 GCA_003991915.1 Elysia chlorotica
AAATGATGCTGTGATTAAAATTACTGAACTATTAATAATAATATGTGCTGTGGTGACAATCAAACCTTAAGCGTATACTGCCACACTCACTTCAATAAGGACACACAGATAAGTTTGGAATAGAATGAAAGGATATTTATTACGTTGGAACAGATCAGAATAGAAAATAACTAGGAACCACACAGTAAAATAAAAAGAAGAAGAATAAAAGAGATCAGGTAAACTCTAGTAAGGTTGGAAACGTACAATTTGTTCAAAGCTCAATTACTACACATAGAAACTCTATACCAGGATAGATGAAAATTACACTTGTAATATAACACAAAACTAAGTCTAAGTCGACGACGACCAAAACAATTATTCTTGCAACTTGTAAATCAATAAATGAATCAATGAATGAATGGCAACGTTGACCCGAAGTCGATGACTAAAACAATTATTCTGAAAACTCTAAATACATGAATGGCAACGTTGAACCTAAGTCGACGGCGACCAAAATAATAGTTCTGAAACTTGTAAATAACTGGCAAAGAATAGACTAAGGCGACGTTGACCCTAAGTCGATGGCGACCCTTCCTGTGAATCAAAATAAATGCAAAAATGTATACTATCTTTCATAGTGAAATGTAAAGACCTAATTATACAATGTTATCAGCATCGAATTTACATCCTAAATGAATTAGACTTCATCCGCCAAAGGTTAGCTAAACGTTGGCTCAGTAAACATCCCATACTTGTAAACTGGATTATACAATCAACTATAAGTCTAGATCAGTCGCTGCACTAGTAAATGATTGACCATTTAACTAGTTTGGAGAACTGTTATGATCCACTCATGGTATCCCGCTAGGGAAGATCGGCCCAACGCCTGGAGGCGATAGACAGACTGGTCTACCTGTCTCCGTGGTCTACTAACAATTACTAGCGCACTCCGTCTATGCGCATAGAACTATTGTTAGAACTATCAAAACACACTTCACGTTTCAATCTACAGAGTTTGATCTCTACCAAACAATATGGAATAATCTCTTGCACTCAAGTAAAGTCAAGGCTCAACATAACTTGTGCCTCGCAAACAATTCAATCGATAAACTTATCAGACTTTACAGGCAAGTCTCTTCAATTCAGTACACATCTCATTCTCATGCTAAGCAGTTCATAACATAAAGTCTAATATGAATGCCTAAATTAGGACATGTTAAGCAATAAAATAAGTCTAGTTGATTGTCCTAGAAATCAAACTAAAGTATAAACACACAGTTGCTACACAACATTATGTTGACATAATAACATCAGTAAACCATTTAAGCTCATATTTATCTCACACCACCAGTAATTGAATATGACTATATCGATGAGAAAAATACTCTTTCAATTACTTATATGTCCGAGTCGGCCAACACAGCACGTGTGATGCCGCTCACGAGACAAGTAAAATAGTTGCAGTTGAACAAGTGGCCTATGAAACCACTACTCAAGTCTACAGAAAATATTTAATATAATATGTAATACGTATCGGCAACAGATCCTCTTATCAATCTGTCTAAACAGATATAAGTCTACAATTACAACCGATAAGGATAATGCTCTCCTTAGAGTTAGGACAGCGGCGTCAACGGCAGGGCTTCGAAGATGGAGTGACTGAACCTCCAAATTCGCACTGCTTATAAGCAAAACGCGCACATATGAGACGCTTCTAGTAAGTTCTGGAAAATTACCAGAGTGGTTACACTTCAGATACTAATCTAGCTAAAGCATCCCATTCACACAAAGACATTCCCTAAACACTTATCAGGCATTCAAGTGCAAATGCTGTAAGAAATTAACTTTGACACTTCATACAGGTAATGCCATGGCTTGTGACTGACCAAGGCACAATTAGCATGTCTCAGGACTCAGGAAATTACATGACACTCACAAAGAAACACTTCACTGGACCATGGTTACACTTATTTACATACCAAACGCTCAGACCGGACACTCGCAGCCAGATGCTCAATAGTGACACGCAACATACCCTCACACAAAGACGCATTCGTTCAACCACGAAGGCAGTCTGGAGTGTCTAGCCAGGATGGCGCTACAGAGACAACATACTTATCGAAATACCCCCAACAAGGCCCTATTTCTACAAAGAAACACTCTGAAGCATCTCGCACTACATAAGTGTAAACGTTCTGGCACGCTGAAATCACGCTTGCCTTTCAATAAACTTATAGAATATAAATACATAAAATTCTACATGTACAGCATTCAAACTGAGAGCGCTTATTAAAATGATTTTTATAAATTTATTTGAAAAACTTCCAAAACTGTCCAAAAATGTCCACCCGCTCACATATATATATATATATATAGCATCACTACAAATTTAAGCTCATATTTATCTCACGCCACCAGTAATTGAATATGACTATATCAATGAGAAAGATACTCTTTCAATTACTTATATGTCCGAGTCGGCCAAAACAGCACAAGTTTTGCCGCTCACGAGACAAGTAAAATAGTAGCATTTGAACAAGTAGCCTATGAAACCACTACTCAAGTCTACAGAAAATATTTAACATAAAATGTAATACGTATTCATGGCTGCGCCTCACTAGGCAACATATCCTCCCATCAATCTGTCTAAACAGATAGAAGTCTACAATTACAACCGATAAGGATAATGCTCTCTTTCAAGTTAACCGACCATTGTTACTCAAATGGTTGGACTCAAAAAGTTACTCACAAATGAAACGTTAATTCCAAAACTTCATAACAAAGTTTACAATCAGCAAAGTAAAGGCATAAATATCTTAATATGCAAACAGGCAAAACTAAGACAATTATAATCTAGAGACCATCAATCCCACATAAGGGTTACAGACTCACAAAATCTAGAACTGTAATTAAACAGACACAAATTCAACTCACCCACTGGAAACAGCAAACTTCAGTGAGGTATACAATATATCATTTGCAAACTCAAGCAACAGGACAGCGGCGTCAACGGCAGGGCTTCGAAGATGGAGTGACTGAACCTCCAAATTCGCACTGCTTATAAGCAAAACGCGCACATATGAGACGCTTCTAGAAAGTTCTGGAAAATTACCAGGTGGTTACACTTCAGACACTAATCTAGCTAAAGCATCCCATTCACACAAAGACATTCCCTAAACACTTATCAGGCATTCAATGCAAATGCTGTAAGGAATTAAATTAACACTTCATACAGGCAATGCTCAATTAGCATGTCTCAAAATTACAGAGCCCACGGACTCAGGAAATTACACGACACTCACAAAGAAACACTTCACTGGACCATGGTTACACTTATTTACATACCAAACGCTCAGACCGGACACTCGCAGCCAGATGCTCAATAGTGACACGCAACATACCCTCACACAAAGACGCATTCGTTCAACCACGAAGCGCAGTCTGGAGTGTCTAGCCAGGATGGCGCTACAGAGACAACATACTTATGGAAATACCCCCAACAAGGCCCTATTTCTCACAAAGAAACACTCTGAAGCATCTGGGACTATAATGAAAAGCGTACACGTTCTGGCACGCGCTGAAATCACGCTTGCCTTTCAATAAACTAAAAGAATATAAATACATAAAATACTACATGTACAGCATTCAAATGAGAGCGCTCATAAAAATGATTTTTATAAATTTATCTGAAAAACATCCAAAAATGTCCAAAAATGTCCACCCGCTCACATCCGCCCTTACAACTTTTATTGTTACTTCCACGTAACAATGTCTATTAACAACCATAAAAAAATCATAAAGATACCAACAATGAAATTTTAATCTAAACTAACAAATCTGGGCTTTCGAAGTCGACCCCATATCGATCAGGGATGCGGACGTCTCGGCGTGGTCGTTGACTCCCTAAAGGTGGAGTGACACTTTCTCTCACAGGCTGCTGTGGCTGCGGACTGTCACTGCTCCGGTTAGACCGCAGGTACCGTCTGATCTCCGATCCAGAGACAAAACGTTGCTCCCCGCTCTGCTCATGTCCCACCAGGTAAGCGCTGCCATGTTCTGGCGGCACTGACAGCACGTTGTAGATATCTGGGCCGAAACGATCCTGAATTTTGTTGCGGCCGGCAGGGTGGCACTTCAGCAGCACTTGGTCGCCTGGCTGGATCCGCGTGGACCGAGTAGGGCCGGGCTGCCTGCTGTGCGCCTCGCCTACTCGATCTCTCACGATGCCGTGAAGGAAACCCAGCCGCTGGCGGTGTTGCTGCAAAAAGTCATCTGCTGACGCCGGAGGTGTGTAGTCTAGGGGTGTCTGGACAAGATCATCGATTGGCAGCCTTGGTTCCCGACCATATAGGAGTAAGTATGGTGAATGCCCTGTTGTGGAGTGGGCAGTGGTGTTATACCAGAATACCAACTCGGGCAGCAGTTGTGGCCATCGCCTCTTCTCTGCTGGTGTTAGAGTACGCAGCAGGTTGAACATGGTCTTGTTATACCTCTCTGTCTGGCCGTTGCCAGCAGGATGGTAGGCTGTTGTCCTGGACTTCTTAATGCCATACTGATCGCATAGTTCTTTGATAACTGCAGCCTCAAATGAACGACCCTGGTCGGAATGCAGCTGCTGAGGAGCACCATATTTCATGATCCATTCATGGATCAGCACTTTTACGACTGTTTTGGTTGTTTGATTCTGAACGGGAACCGCCACTGTCCACTTCGTAAACACATCGGTGAGCACGAGCACGTGCTCCCGGCCGTCGGATGCTCGTTCCAGCTGTGTGAAGTCCATGGCGACTATCTCGAGGGGGCAGCTGGCTGTCAAATGCTGCAGTGGCTGGTGCGTCTTTACAGCGGGTGCCTTTGCGAATTGGCATCGTTGACAGGACAAACAGTGTTGTATGACGTCGTTAGTCATGCCTACCCAGAAACAACGTCTTCGCAAAATCTCCATTGTCCTCTCGGGCCCTTGATGCCCAGCATTATCATGCGCTAGCTTCATAGCTTGGAATTTCATCTCTGGCGGTAGAACCACTTGTTGAATCTGTTCACCGAGTAAACAGACTTTTCTCACCAGGATGCCGTTAATAAGCTGCAGGCGTTTCCTCTCCCTAAGCAGCCCTATTACCGCCTTGTCAAGTTTCATCCGCTCTTGTCGTGACGGGGTTGTCTCTGCTTTCAGGTAACTGATTACACACGCAACTGCTTGACATCTCGCCTGCGCTGCTCTTACGTCGCCACGCTCAAACAGTTCGATCTCTGCCGCCCTGCACAACACCGGTGAGGTATGATCAGCCGCTGGACTGTCTTCAAACGCCCCAGGCAACTCAGGTAACGGCGTGGTCCGACGAGGAAGGGAGGCTGACTCAAACACTTCCACTTGACTGACAGATGTCCACACAGCTTCTGCCCCGGGCGGATCAACTGGATAACGGCTCAAAGCGTCTGCATTCACATTTTGCTTTCCTGATTTATACCGTACTTCAAAATTAAACGCCGCCAGTTCACCCTCCCAGCGCTGTTCCAAAGCTCCCAACTTTGCAGTCTTTAGATGGCTCAGAGGGTTGTTGTCAGTATAGACTGTGAATTGAGCACCCAGAAGGTAACCTCTGAACTTGTCCACCACAGCCCATTTCAGTGCAAGCATTTCCAACTTCATAGAGCTATAATTCTGCATGTTTCTTTCTCCTTTTCGCAACCCTCTGCTGGCGAATGCGATAACTCTTGTCTGACCGTTCTGTTTCTGAGATAGGACAGCGCCTAGTCCATTGTGGCTCGCATCAACCTCTAAAATGAATGGCTCTTGAAAATCTGCATACCCTAGCACGGGCGTGCTTGTCAGTGCAGTTTTTATTTTCTCAAAACTCTGCTCACACTCCGCTGTCCACTCGACTCGTGGATTTCTATCCCTTCTCTGAGGCGTAGAGAGAAGTTGATGCAATGGTTTAGCTAGACTGGAAAAGTCTTTCACGAACCGCCGATAGTAACCAGCCAATCCTAGAAATGCTCTGACATCTCTCACCCTGGCTGGTTGAGGAAAGTCCTGGACTGCTTTGATTTTGTCTGGGTCCGTTTTAAGTCCATCTCGGGTCAGAATGTGGCCCAAGAAAGACACAGAGGGTCTCCCCAGATAACACTTGTCAGGATTTAACTTCAGGTTGACTTCTCTAAGACGGTCGAACACTCTCTGTAGACGGACCAGGTGATCTTCGAATGTTGAAGAGTAGACAAGCAGGTCGTCGAGGTAGATGATCAAGATTTGAAACAGGTGATCCGACATAACCTTTGTCATTAATCTTGAGAAGTGGGCAGGGGCGTTGGCCAAACCAAACGGTAAGCGCTTCCATTCATAAAGACCAAACGGTGTAGTGAAGGCAGTTTTCTCACGGTCTTCCTCTGCCATCTCTACCTGGTGATAGCCAGAGGCAAGGTCTAGCGTAGAGAAGTACTTTGCCCCTGCCAGTGCGTCGATACATTCTTCCATTCGGGGTATTGGAAAAGCGTCTTTGCGTGTTATGGCGTTGAGTCTGCGATAATCACAGCACATCCTCAACTCTCCTGACTTTTTCCGGACAAGGACAATCGGTGCGGCGTAAGGACTGGTGCTAGGAGCTATTATGTCCTGCTCTAACAGACTGTCAAGGTGATCCCGTACTTCCCTTAACATCGCAGGTGGAACTCGCCGATAAGGTTGTGCTGCTGGTACGTCTGAAGTAAGTATTATGCGATGTTTTAACAAACCCGTACATCCCATCTGATCCTCAGTCCACGAAAATACATCAGCATTGGCTTCGACAAGTCTTTTGATAGCCTCTTTCTCTTCTGGCGTGGCTGATGGATCTTGCTGAATTCGACTGAAATCAAAACCGTCGACAGACCTGGGTCGGCTGTGCCTCAGGTCGCCATTCTCAATCAGGTTCACCGCGGCCGGTCGGGCTATTGATAGAGTCCCGAGCCGCTGGCGGGGCTGCACTTGAATAACGTCATTGCTCAAATTGTATGCAGTCAGGTGGATCACGCCACTTGATGGTGTTACCAGGGTGCGTTGAATCACAAGACCCGGTGGCAATTCATTCGAGGGCTCGAAAAGAAAAGTTGCATTACTTGTCTGTGTCCCAGTGGCTTCAATGATCATCGAAGAGTTAGCGGGCAGGGGTGGTACTGATCGCCGCGCTCTCACGAATCGTGTGGGTTCGCTGTGTGTAGACGTGCCTCTCAAAGTGTTGAAGGTAGGCATGTGCTGTAAAACATTCATGCCCAGCAGTATCGGGGGTGAATTAACCGGCACCTTATCGACGACAAATAGAATTACATCATCAATTATCTGCCCCTGTATTTCCATCTTCACCACGATGAACCCTGAGTACGGTATGTGCGTCCCGTTTGCCGCAATCATCCTGAATGAAGCTGGGCCTGGCTTGAGCTGAGTCAGGGGTCGAAGCTTCTGGTGAAAATAAACTTTCGATACTGTGCTTACTTGAGACCCCGTGTCTAGGAGAGCAGTGGTATGGACGTCATCAATTCTCACCTGTCTCTGGGGACACGGTGCTGTTGCTCTACTTCTGAAAGAGCCTTGGGGACCCCCCTCAGTAGCTTGGCTCCGCACTACTGAAGGTGCCCGTTTCCCGCCTGCTGATGTCGTCGTCGTCGCTCTTGGTGTGATTGTTGTGGTTGTGGTTGATGTCGTCTACCCTGGCGACAAGCGGCTGCAAAATGGCCTGGCCTGCCGCAGTTGTAGCAGCGCCTGTCCCCTGTGCTGTTACGCTGCCTGTCTTGCAGTGGTATGTCTGCCTGTCTCAATGTTTCTGTCTCTCTTTTAAATTGTTGCAACTCGCTCACTGCCTTTGTTAGATCACGTATCATCTCCGCCATTCTTATTTCTTGTTCGGCAGTTTGTTCTTTCATTATAATGTTCGTGTCTGTTGTCTTTTCCTGTGTCGTGTCCGTAGATATTCGGTGACAGGCCAGTCCGTCATACTTGTCAGGTGCCCACATCAGGACAACCTTTCTAAGCTCCTGAAAAGAGGTGTGTGGGTGGAGTGTGATGTACTGCTTTAAGTGCATCCTCAGATACTCATCGCTGAGACCCTCAACCAGTCTGTTACGCAGACAGGTCTCGTCCAGCTCTGCGAGGTGTTGTCTTTTTTGTTGACGATTTAGGTCTACGTAGGCTGCGTGCAGTCTGGTTGAGTACTGCCGCACTCCTTCGTAGCCCTCCTGTCGAGCACTATGAAATGCTAGAGACAGGTTGCTTAGAGACCGCCTGTCTCCATACGTTTCTCGCAGAGCCTCCAACAAGACAGCCTTATCGCCTCGGCCGACACCCTGGCAGTAGAGCTCATCCCTTACGTTGCTCCCCAGGTGTGACCAGAGATAAGCTGCCCGTTCTTGGTCCGTCTGGCCGGGACGTTGAGCCCAGGCCGACTCCACGTCCTCCAGAAACCTCTCAAGGTCCTGGTGCCCCTGGTCGCCATCAAATCTCCTCACAGACCGCTCAAGCTGAGGTATGATAACTATTTGGCTTGAGTTGGTCTGTGGCGTGCTGGTTCTATCTTCCGTTGCCATTATTTCTATGTCAGTTGCTTTACAGGCCCTACCTCTAGTGATCATGAGACAAAATTCAACACTACTTGCTTATTGGACACTCTACCTCTAACCAAGTACAACTAACTTCTACACTGAAACTACAAACAAACTACAATAGAAGCAAAACTTACTACCAGAACAACTAAAGTATTACAAAACTTTGACAAACTCCACAAAACTTTATATTTCCAACACTTCTCTAGAAATTTTAAACAAAACAATCCAATTCCAACCCTGCTCTAGAATATCCTAGCAGAGACAATCAATTTCCAACCCTGCTCTAGAATATCCTAGCAAAGACAATAAATTCCAACCCTGCTCGCAATGCGCCAAGTGTGACCGTGTGGGCTCTTTATTATATAACTCTAACTCAAATGATGCTGTGATTAAAATTACTGAACTATTAATAATATGTGCTGTGGTGACAAACAAACTTAAGCCGTATACTGCCACACTCACTCCAATAAGGACACACAGATAAGGTTGGAATAGAATGAAAGGATATTTATTACGTTGGAACAGATAAGAATAGATATCTCAAGTTAAAACAACTTGGAACCACACAGTAAAATAGAAACGGAAAAAAAAACAAATAAGTAAGTTAAACTCTAATAAGGTTGGAAACGTACAATCCGTTCAAAACTCAATTACTACACATAAAAACCCTTTACCAGGATAGATGAAAATTACACTTGTAATATAACACAAAACTAAGTCTTTACAACTTCGATTCTTCCAATCGACAGTAATGAAAACAAAACTGCGCAAAATTATGCAATGAACAAAATAATGCTTTCTGTAGACAATTCTGTCGACAATAAGACTTAATCAAACACAATCAGAATGATAACTCTGAAATCTCTAAATAAATTATAATGTAACTATGGCGACGAATAGACTCATGAAAACTGTAGATAAATAAATGAATAAATGAATGAATGGCAACGTTGACCCTAAGTCGACGGCGACCCTTCCTGTGAATCAAAATAAATGCAAACATGTATACTATCTTTCATAGTGAAATGCAAAGATAAATGCAATGTTATCTGCATCGAATTTACATCCTAAATGAATTCGATTTCAAACGCCAAAGGTTAGTTAAACGTTGGCTCATTAAGCATACCATACTTGTAAACTGGATTTATACACTCAACAGTTCAACAATAAGTCTAGATCAGTCGCTTCACTAGTAAATGATTGACTTTTTAACTAGTTTTTTTTTAATGTACTGTTATGATCCACTCATTGTATCCTGTTAGGGAAGTTTGTCTCAACGCCTGGAGGTGATAGACTGACTGGTCTACCTGTCTCCTTTGTCTACTAACAATTGCTAGCGCACTCCGTCTATGCGCACAGAACTATTGTTATAACTATCAAAACACACTTCATGTTACAATCTATAGAGTTTGAGCTCTACCAAACAATATGGAATAATCATCTTGCACTCAAGTAAAGTCAAGGCTCAACATAACTTGTGCCTCGCAAATAATTCAATCAATAAACTTATCAGACTTTACAGGCAAGTCTCTTCAAATCATGCTAAGCAGTTCATAACATAAAGTCTAATATGAATGCCTAAATTAGGACATGTTAAGCAATAAAATAAGTCTAGTTAATTGTCCTAGAAATCAAACTAAAGTATTGACACAGTTGCTACACAACATTCTGTTGACATAATAACATCAGTAAACAATTTAAGCTCATATTTATCTCACGCCACCAGTAATTGAATATGACTATATCGATGAGAAAGATACTCTTTCAATTACTTATATGTCCGAGCTGGCCAAAACAGTACAAGTTTTGCCGCTCACAAGAAAAGTAAAATAGTTGCAGTTGAACAAGTGGCCTATGAAACCACTACTCAAGTCTACAGAAAATGTAGAAATATAATATGAAATACGTAGTCATGGCTGCGCCTCACTCGGCAACAGATCCTCTTATCAATCTGTCTAAACAGATAGAAGTCTACAATTACAACCGATAAGGATAATGCTCTCCTTCGAGTAAACCGACCATTGTTACTCAAATGGTTGGACTCAAAAAGTTACTCACAAATGAAACGTTAATTCCAAAACTTCATAACAAAGTTTACAATCAGCAAAGTAAAGGCATAAATATCTTAATATGCAAACAGGCAAAAATAAGACAATTATAATCTAGAGACCATCAATCCCACATAAGGGTTACAGACTCACAAAATCTAGAACTGTAATTTAACAGACACAAATTCAACTCACCCACTGGAAAAAGCAAACTTCAGTGAGGTATACAATCTACTATAAACAACTCAAGCAACAGGACAGCGGCGTCAACGGCAGGGCTTCGAAGATGGAGTGACTGAACCTCCAAATTCGCACTGCTTATAAGCAAAACGCGCACATGTGAGACGCTTCTAGAAAGTTCTGGAAAATTACCAGCGTGGATACACTTCAGACTCTAATCTAGCTAAAGCATCCCCTTTACACAAAGACATTCCCTAAACACTCATCAGACATTCAATGCAAATGCTGTAAGAAATTAACTTTGACACCTCATACAGGTACATGTAATGGCACAATTAGCATGTCTCAGGACTCAGGAAATTACACGACATTCACAAAGAAACACTTCACTGGACCATAGTTACACTTATTTACATACCAAACGCTCAGACCGGACACTCGCAGCCAGATGCTCAATAGTGACACGCAACATACCCTCACACAAAGACGCATTCACTCAACCACGAAGCGCAGTCTGGAGTGTCTAGCCAGGATGGCGCTATAGAGACAACATACTTATGAAATACCCCCAACAAGGCCCTATTTCTACAAAGAAACACTCTGAAGCATCTCGCACTACATAAGTGTAAACGTTCTGGCACGCTGAAATCACGCTTGCCTTTCAATAAACTCATAGAATATAAATACATAAAATGCTACATGTACAGCATTCAAACTGAGAGCGCGTATTAAAATGATTTTAATAAATTTAAATGAAAAACCTCCAAAACTGTCCAAAAATGTCCACCCGCTCACATCCGCCCATACAACTTTTATTGTTACTTCCACGTAACAATGTCTATTAACAACCTAAAAAAATATAAAGAGACCGACAAAGAAATTGTAATCTAAACTAACAAATCTGGGCTTTCGAAGTCGACGCCATATCGGTTAGGGATGCGGATGTCTCGCCGTGGACGCTGACTCGCTAAAGGTGGAGTGACACTTTCCCTCACAGGCTGCTGTGGCTGCGGACTGTCGCTGCTCCGGTCAGGTCTCCGGTACCGTCTGATCTCCGATCCAGATACAAACCGTTGCTCCCCGCTGTTCTCATGTGCCACCAGGTAAGCGCTGCCATGTTCTGGCGGCACTGACAGCACGTTGTAGATCTCTGGACCGAAACGATCCTGAATTTTGTTGCGGCCGGCAGGGTGGCACTTCAGCAGCACTTGGTCGCCTGGCTGGATCCGCGTGGACCGAGTAGGGCCGGGCTGCCTGCTGTGCGCCTCGCCTACTCGATCTCTCACGATGCCGTGAAGGAAACCCAGCCGCTGGCGGTGTTGCTGCAAAAAGTCATCTGCTGACGCCGGAGGTGTGTAGTCTAGGGGTGTCTGGACAAGATCATCGATTGGCAGCCTTGGTTCCCGACCATATAGGAGTAAGTACGGTGAATGCCCTGTTGTGGAGTGGGCAGTGGTGTTATACCAGAATACCAACTCGGGCAGCAGTTGTGGCCATCGCCTCTTCTCTGCTGGTGTTAGAGTACGCAGCAGGTTGAACATGGTCTTGTTATACCTCTCTGTCTGGCCGTTGCCAGCAGGATGGTAGGCTGTTGTCCTGGACTTCTTAATGCCGTACTGGTCACACAGTTCTTTGATAACTGCAGCCTCAAATGAACGACCCTGGTCGGAATGCAGCTGCTGAGGAGCACCATATTTCATGATCCATTCATGGATCAGCACTTTGACGACTGTTTTGGTTGTTTGATTCTGAACTGGAACCGCCACTGTCCACTTCGTAAACACATCGGTGAGCACGAGCACGTGCTCCCGGCCGTCGGATGCTCGTTCCAGCTGTGTGAAGTCCATGGCGACTATCTCGAGGGGGCAGCTGGCTGTCAAATGCTGCAGTGGCTGGTGCGTCTTTACAGCGGGTGCCTTTGCGAATTGGCATCGTTGACAGGACAAACAGTGTTGTATGACGTCGTTAGTCATGCCTACCCAGAAACAACGTCTTCGCAAAATCTCCATTGTCCTCTCGGGCCCTTGATGCCCAGCATTATCATGCGCTAGCTTCATAGCTTGGAATTTCATCTCTGGCGGTAGAACCACTTGTTGAATCTGTTCACCGAGTAAACAGACTTTTCTCACCAGGATGCCGTTAATAAGCTGCAGGCGTTTCCTCTCCCTAAGCAGCCCTATCACCGCCTTGTCAAGTTTCATCCGCTCTTGTGGTGACGGGGTTGTCTCTGCTTTCAGGTAACTGATTACACACGCAACTGCTTGACATCTCGCCTGCGCTGCTCTTACGTCGCCACGCTCAAACAGTTCGATCTCTGCCGCCCTGCACAACACCGGTGAGGTATGATCAGCCGCTGGACTGTCTTCAAACGCCCCAGGCAACTCAGGTAACGGCGTGGTCCGACGAGGAAGGGAGGCTGACTCAAACACTTCCACTTGACTGACAGATGTCCACACAGCTTCTGCCCCGGGCGGATCAACTGGATAACGGCTCAAAGCGTCTGCATTCACATTTTGCTTTCCTGATTTATACCGTACTTCAAAATTAAACGCCGCCAGTTCACTGTCGGACATTAGTCTTGAGTCACGTCTACGAGGTAGACTAGTTTCTGAAGATATACTTTGTAGGCGGTGGTGGCCGAACGTTGAAGCACGCGATTTAAATTCGGAAGGTGCCCCCTCTCGAATGGTTCGCTAGTTCCTTACTCATTGGGTTTGACTGCGCGGGTCGGTGTCTATTATAATGTGAGCTGCTGAGATGGGGTTTGGGTATCCCCACACTTTCTCTATGTGGCAGAACAGTAGGGACAGGACTTGTCAACAATATAGCCCAGTTAATTACCATGGATGATAAAAAAAAAAAACAGCAAACGAAACAAACAAATCGCCATTTTGCCTCTGTGTGAAAGGACGTAAAATATTCAGATTTTAGTTCTGGGACCGTTCCACTATATAGGCTAGTAGCTGACGAAGGACTTCATGAAACAAACTCTAGAAAGCCACGGCCGGATCCAGGTTACTTCAGCAACAAGAGTTCACTCCCCTTGATTCTCATACCTGGAGTCAGTTAGGATGCCTCACATAAAAACAATGGTAAGACAAAACAAAAACAAAACAAAACTCCGCGGTCCAGGCAGTGTGGTAAGATGGCTGCCACTGAACCTGTAGAGAAGTGCCACATGTGTCAAACCTGGAGGTGATATGGCCTTGTGGTAAACACTTGCTTTTAGTACAAGGAGGTTTGTGGTTTAAATCTTGGAATCGTGTCCGTGGATGGACTAGACCAGTAGCCTCGGATTGATTAGAAAACTGACCCGCATAACTCTCCTTAACGCATTGCACTCGGAGGGAGAAATAGAACTACGAATTTCAACATGTCTTTGAGCGTCTAACGGAGGCTTTTATAGGCTCATCTTACCCGCATCATACAGTGCGGGGACTCAGTATGCTTTCCTTGGTATCCAACATTATAACACAAAAACTGTTGTGTACGTACCGAGTAATTCGCAGCATTACGTCCTAATGAGGAACAGCAGGGATGCCTTCAAACATGATTTCTATCAGCGTTACAGTCACGTTGGCCAAGGTCACCAAGGTTTTTTCTGTACTTGACACAAATACCTCCAATGCAATCATGTACAACCAGTGAATCAACATTAAAAAAAAAAAAAAAAAACACTCGTTCACGATCACCAACTACAGACACACAACCAATAGAGATGAATACATCTGTAAAGTTTACATCGTTGTTGCCATTACTTCAAGTGATTTCAAACATATGTGACCGTGTGGGGGCTCTATATTATATAACTCTAACTCAAATGATGCTGTGATTAAAAATACTGAACTATTAAACTGCTAATAATATGTGCTGTGGTGACAAACAAACTTAAGCCGTATACTGCTACACTCACTCCAATAAGGACACACAGATAAGGTTGGAATAGAATGAAAGGATATTTATTACGTTGGAATAGATCAGAATAGAAAATAACTAGGAACCACACAGTAAAATAAAAACGGAAAGAAAAAGTAAGTAAGTAAAACTCTAGTAAGGTTGGAAACGTACAATCTGTTCAAAGCTCAATTACTACACATAAAAACCCTTTACCAGGATAGATGAAAATTACACTTGTAATATAACACAAAACTAAGTCTTTACAACTTCAATTCTTCAAATCGACAGTAATGAAAACAAAAATGCGCAAAATAATGCTATGAACAAAATAATGCTTCCTGTTGACAATTAAGACTTAATCAAAACACAAAAACTGTAGATAAATAAATAAATAGCAACGTAACTGTGACCCTAAGTCGACGACGACCAAACTGATAATTCTTAGACTTATAAATAGATAAATGAATGGCAATGAATAGACTAAGGCGACGTTGACCCTAAGTCGATGGCGACCCTTCCCACTGGAAACAGCAAACTTCAGTGAGGTATACAATATATCATTTACAAACTCAAGCAACAGGACAGCGGCGTCAACGGCAGGGCTTCGAAGATGGAGTGACTGAACCTCCAAATTCGCACTGCTTATAAGCAAAACGCGCACATATGAGACGCTTCTAGAAAGTTCTCGAAAATTACCAGGGTGGTTTCACTTCAGACACTAATCTAACTAAAGCATCACATTCACTGCCCGACACTGAACATAAAGACGATCCCTAAACAAATGCTGTAAGGAATTAAATTAACACTTCATACATGTAATGCCATGGCTTGTGACTGACCAAGGCACAATTAGCATGTCTAAAAACTGCAGAGCCCACGGACTCAGGAAATTACTCGACACTCACATAGAAACACTTCATTGGATCATGGTTACACTTATTTACATTCTAAACGCTCAGACCGGACACTCGCAGTCAGATGCTCAATTGTGACACGCAACATACCCTCATACTAAGACGCATTCTTTTAACCACGAAGTGCAGTCTGGAGTGTCTAGCCAGGATGGCGCTACAGAGACAACATACTTATGGAATTATCCCCAACAAGGCCCTATTTCTCACAAAGAAACACTCTGTATCATCTTTGTTTATAATGAAAATTTTACACGTTCTGGCACGCGCTGAAATCAAGCTTGTCTTTCAATAAACTAATAGAATATAAATACATAAAATACTACATGTACAGCATTCAAACTAAGAGCGCTCATTAAAATGATTTTTATAAATTTATTTGAAAAACATTCTAAATTGTCCAAAAATGTCCACCCGCTCACATCCGCCCTTACAACTTTTATTGTTACTTCCACGTAACAATGTTTATTAACAACCATTATAAAAATATAAAGATACCGACAATGAAATTTTAATCTAAACTAACAAATCTGGGCTTTCGAAGTCGACCCCATATCGATCAGGGATGCGGACGTCTCGGCGTGGTCGCTGACTCCCTAAAGGTGGAGTAAGACTTTCTCTCACAGGCTGCTGTGGCTGCGGACTGTCACTGCTCCGGTCAGGTCTCCGGTAACGTCTCATCTCCGATCCAGAGACAAAACGTTGCTCCCCGCTGTTCTCGTGTGCCACCAGGTAAGCGCTGCCATGTTCTGGCGGCACCGACAGCACGTTGTAGACGTCTGGGCCGTATCGGTCCTGAGTCTTGGTCCGACTTACGGGATGGCACCTCAGACTCACCCGGTCCCCCCGCTGAAAACTCGTACAACGGGTAGGCCAAGAGCGTTCTCTCTGCACCTCATCTGTCTTGTCTTCTCTTTTCTTGTCTCGACACGTTCTCGCCAAGTGTCCCGTCATACTTGTCAGGTGCCCACATCAGGACAACCTTTCTAAGCTCCTGAAAAGAGGTGTGTGGGTGGAGTGTGATGTACTGCTTTAGGTGTATCTTCAGATACTCATCGCTGAGCCCCTCAATGAGTCTGTTACGCAGACAGGCCTCGTCCAGCTCTGCGAGGTTTTGTCTTTTTTGTTGACGATTTAGGTCTACGAAGGCTGCGTGCAGTCTGGTTGAGTACTGCCGCACTCCTTCGTAACCCTCCTGTCGAGCACTATGAAATGCAAGAGACAGGTTGCTTAGAGACCGCCTGTCTCCATACGTCTCTCGCAGAGCCTCCAACAAGACAGCCTTATCTCCTCGGCCGACACCCTGGCAGTAGAGCTCATCCCTAACGTTGCTCCCCAGGTGTGACCAGAGATAAGCTGCCCGTTCCTGGTCCGTCTGGCCGGGACGTTGAGCCCAGGCCGACTCCACGTCCTCCAGAAACCTCTCAAGGTCCTGGTGCCCCTGGTCGCCATCAAATCTCCTCACAGACCTCTCAAGCTGAGGTATGATCACTATCTGGCTTGAGTTGGTCTGTGGAGTGCTGTTTCTATCTTCCGTTGCCATTATTTCTATGTCAGTTGCTTTACAGGCCCTACCTCTAGTGATCATGAGACAAAATTCAACACTACCTGCTTATAGGACACTCTACCTCTAACCAAGTACAACTAAATTCTACTACTAAAACTACAAACAAACTACAATAGAAGCAAAACTTACTACCAGAACAAAGAAACTATTACAAAACTTTGACAAACTCCTGAAAACTTCCAACACTTCTCTAGAAATTTTAAACAAAACAATCCAATTCAAAACCTTCTCGAGAATCTTCGAATAAAAACAATACAATTCCAAAACTTCTCTGGAATATCCTAATAAAAACAATTAAATTCCAACCCTGCTCTAGAATATCCTAGCAGAGACAATCAATTTCCAACCCTGCTCTAGAATATCCTAGCAAAGACAATAAATTCCAACCCTGCTCGCAGCGCCAAGTGTGACCGTGTGGGGGCTCTATATTATATAACTCTAACTCAAATGATGCTGTGATTAAAAATACTGATGAAAACTGCTAATAGTATTTGCTGTGGTGATAAACAAACTTAAGCCGTATACTGCCACACTCACTTCAATAAGGACACACAGATAAGGTTGGAATAGAATGAAAGGATATTTATTACGTTGGAAATATATAACGCTAACTCAAATGATGCTGTGATTAAAATTACTGAACTATTAATAATAATATGTGCTGTGGTGACAATCAAACCTTAAGCGTATACTGCCACACTCACTCCAATAAGGACACACAGATAAGGTTGGAATAGAATGATAGGATATTTATTACGTTGGAACAGATAAGAATAGATAACTCAAGTTAAAACAACTTGGAACCACACAGTAAAATAGAAACGGAAAGAAAAAGTAAGTAAGTCAAACTCAATTAGTACACCTAGAACATCTATACCAAGATAGATGAAAATTAGGCTTATAGAATAAACATCAACTAAAACTATGGCGACGAATAGACTCATAAAAACTGTAGATAAATAAATGAATGAATAGCAACGTAACTGTGACCCTAAGTCGAAGACAAACAAAACAATAATTCTAACAAACATATAAATAAATGAATAAATGAATGGCAACGTTGACCCTAAGTCGACGACGACCAAAATAATAGTTCTGAAACTTGTAAATAAATGGCAAAGAATAGACTAAGGCGACGTTGACCCTAAGTCGATGGCGACCCTTCCTGTGAATCAAAATAAATGCAAACATGTATACTATCTTTCATAGTGAAATACAAAGATAAATACAATATTATCTGCATAGAATGTACAACCTAAATGAATTCGACTTCACCCGCCAAAGGATAGTTAAACGTTGGCTCAGTAAGCATACCATGCTTGTAAACTGGATTATACACTCAACAGTTCAACAATAAGTCTAGATCAGTCGCTACACTAATAAATGATTGACCATAAAACTAGTTTAAGGAACTGTTATGATCCACTCATGGGATCCCGCTAGGGAAGATCGACACAACGCCTGGAGGCGATAGACAGACTGGTCTACCTGTCTCCGTGATCTACTAACAATTACTAGCGCACTCCGTCTATGCGCACAGAACTATTGTTAGAACTATCAAAACACACTTCATGTCACAATCTATAGAGTTTGATCTTTACCAAACAATATGGAATAATCATCTTGCACTCAAGTAAAGTCAAGGCTCAACATAACTTGTGCCTCGCAAATAATTCAATCAACAAACTTATCAGACCTTACAGGCAAGTCTCTTCAATTCAGTACACAAAAAGTCATGTTATTATCATGCTAAGCAGTTCATAACTTAAAGTCTAATATGAATGCCTAAATTAGGACATGTTAAGCAATAAAATAAGTCTAGTTAGTTGTCCTAGAAATCAAACTAAAGTATTGACACACAGTTACTACACAACATTATGTTGACATAATAACATCAGTAAACCATTTAAGCTCATAGTTATCTCACACCACCAGTAATTGAATATGACTATATTGATGAGAAAAATACTCTTTCAATTACTTATAATGTCCGAGTCGGCCAAAACAGTACACGTTTTGCCGCTCACAAGGAAAGTAAAATAGTTGCAGTTGAACAAGTGGCCCATAAAACCACTGAGTTGCAGTTGAACAAGTGGCCTATGAAACCACTACTCAAGTCTACAGAAAATATAGAAATATAATATGGAAAATACATAGTCATAACTGCGCCTCACTAGGCAACAGATCCTCCTATCAATCTGTCTAAACAGATATAAGTCTACAATTACAACCGATAAGGATAATGCTCTCCTTAGAGTTAACCGACCATTGTTACTCAAATGGTTGGACTCCAAAAGTTACTCACAAATGAAACGTTAATTCCAAAACTTCATAACAAAGTTTACAAACAGAAAAGTAAAGGCATGAATATCTTAATATGCAAACAGGCAAAAATATGACAATTATAATCTAGAGACCAACAATCCCACACAAGGGTTACAGACTCACAAAATCTAGAACTGTAATTAAACAGACACAAATTCAACTCACCCACTGGAAACAGCAAACTTCAGTGAGGTATACAATAAATCATTTACAAAATTAAAAGCAACAGGACAGCGGCGTCAACGGCAGAGCTTCGAAGATGAGACGCTTCTAGAAAGTTCTGGAAAATTACCAGCGTGGTTAACACTTCAATTACTAATCTAACTAAAGCATCCCATTCACACAAAGACATTCCCTAAACACTCATCAGACATTCAATGCAAATGCTGTAAGAAATTAACTTTGACACTTCATACAGGTAATGCCATGGCTTGTGACTGACCAAGGCACAATTAGCATGTCTCAAAACTGCAGAGCCCACGGACTCAGGAAATTACACGACACTCACAAAGAAACACTTCACTGGACCATGGTTACACTTATTTACATACCAAACGCTCAGACCGGACACTCGCAGCCAGATGCTCAATAGTGACACGCAACATACCCTCACACAAAGACGCATTCGTTCAACCACGAAGCGCAGTCTGGAGTGTCTAGCCAGGATGGCGCTACAGAGACAACATACTTATGAAAATACCCCCAACAAGGCCCTATTTACTTTTAGGCTTACATTCTGAATCATCTCGGACTATAATGAAAAGCATACACGTTCTGGCACGCGCTGAAATCACGCTTGCCTTTCAATAAACTAATAGAATATAAATACATAAAATACTACATGTACAGCATTCAAATGAGAGCGCTCATAAAAATGATTTTTATAAATTTATCTGAAAAACATCCAAAAATGTCCAAAAATGTCCACCCGCTCACATCCGCCCTTACAACTTTTATTGTTACTTCCACGTAACAATGTCTATTAACAACCAACAAAAAAAATATAAAGATACCAACAATGAAATTTTAATCTAAACTAACAAATCTGGGCTTTCGAAGTCGACCCCATATCGATCAGGGATGCGGACGTGTCGGCGTGGTCGCTGACTCCCTAAAGGTGGAGTAAGACTTTCTCTCACAGGCTGCTGTGGCTGCGGACTGTCGCTGCTCCGGTCAGGTCTCCGGTAACGTCTCATCTCCGATCCAGAGACAAAACGTTGCTCCCCGCTGTTCTCGTGTGCCACCAGGTAAGCGCTGCCATGTTCTGGCGGCACCGACAGCACGTTGTAGGCGTCTGAGCCGTATCGGTCCTGAGTCTTGGTCCGACTTACGGGATGGCACCTCAGACTCACCCGGTCCCCCCGCTGAAAACTCGTACAACGGGTAGGCAAAGAGCGTTCTCTCTGCACCTCATCTGTCTTGACTTCTCTTTTCCTGTCTCGACACGTTCTCACCAAGTGTCCGTGCCTGCCACAGAAGTAGCACTGGAGGCTGCGAACTCTCCGGCGGTTACGCTTCGTGTGGCGCCGGGGTCTGTTTTGATGTCCCTGTGGACAAGGTGCTGTCGCCTTACACGTAGACGATCCCTGAACATCAAATTGAACTCCCTGACTCCGCACTACTGAAGTGTGCGAGTTTCTCGTCTGTGGTCGTCGTCGCTGCTGCTGCTGTGCTGAGGATGATGTTTTGTTTGACGACAGGCCGCTGCTACGTGGCCTGACCTGCCACAGTTGAAGCAACGCCTGTCCCTCTGCTCGTCTCGTCGTCTACCCTCACGTGGTCTGCCTGTCTGCACTCTATTTTCATAGTTCCTTTTGAACTCGAGTAGTTCTTTTACGGTCTGTGTCAGTTCCCTTATAATCTCTGCCTGTTGTATGTCTGTCTGTCTCAATGTTTCTGTTTCTCTTTTAAATTGTTGCAGCTCGCTCACTGCCTGGGTTAGGCCACGTATCATCTCTGCCATGGTTATTTCTTGTTCGGCAGTTTGTTCTTTCATTACAATGTTCGTGTCTGTTGTCTTTTCCTGTGTCGTGTCCGTAGATATTCGGTGACAGGCCAGTCCGTCATACTTGTCAGGTGCCCACATCAGGACAACCTTTCTAAGCTCCTGAAAAGAGGTGTGTGGGTGGAGTGTGATGTACTGCTTTAGGTGTATCTTCAGATACTCATCGCTGAGCCCCTCAATGAGTCTGTTCCGCAGACAGGCCTCGTCCAGCTCTGCGAGGTTTTGTCTTTTTTGTTGACGATTTAGGTCTACGAAGGCTGCGTGCAGTCTGGTTGAGTACTGCCGCACTCCTTCGTAGCCCTCCTGTCGAGCACTATGAAATGCCAGAGACAGGTTGCTTAGAGACCGCCTGTCTCCATATGTCTCTCGCAGAGCCTCCAACAAGACAGCCTTATCTCCTCGGCCGACACCCTGGCAGTAGAGCTCATCCCTAACGTTGCTCCCCAGGTGTGACCAGAGATAAGCTGCCCGTTCTTGGTCCGTCTGGCCGGGACGTTGAGCCCAGGCCGACTCCACGTCCTCCAGAAACCTCTCAAGGTCCTGGTGCCCCTGGTCGCCATCAAATCTCCTCACAGACCTCTCAAGCTGAGGTATGATCACTATCTGGCTTGAGTTGGTCTGTGGAGTGCTGTTTCTATCTTCCGTTGCCATTATTTCTATGTCAGTTGCTTTACAGGCCCTACCTCTAGTGATCATGAGACAAAATTCAACACTACCTGCTTATAGGACACTCTACCTCTAACCAAGTACAACTAACTTCTACTACTGAAACTACAAACAAACTACAATAGATGCAAAACTTACTACCAGAACAACTAAAGTATTACAAAACTTTGACAATCTCCACAAAACTCTCTAATTCCAACACTACTCTAGAAATTTTAAACAAAACAATCCAATTCCAAACCTGCTCTAGAATATCCTAACAAAGACAATCAAATTCCAACCCTGCTCGGGAATATCCCAACAAAGACAATAAAATTCCAACCCTGCTCGCAGCGCCAAGTGTGACCGTGTGGGGGCTCTTTGTTATATAATACTCTAACTCAAATGATGCTGTGATTAAAATTACTGAACTATTAATAATATGTGCTGTGGTGACAAACAAACTTAAGCCGTATACTGCCACACTCACTCCAATAAGGACACACAGATAAGGTTGGAATAGAATGAAAGGATATTTATTACGTTGGAACAGATAAGAATAGATAACTCAAGTTAAAACAACTTGGAACCACACAGTAAAATAGAAACGGAAAAAAAATAAGTTAAACTCTAGTAAGTTAGCGAAACGTAAATCCGCTCAAACCTCAATTAGAACAAATAAAAACTCTATACCAGGATAGATGAAAATTAGACTTATAATATAAACATACTGAAGCCTGAAGCTATTTTTACAACGATATGACCTTCTTCTCGTTCTCGTGCTCTGTCTCGATCTCTTTTCCTCCCACTCCCTTTTCCTCTCTCTCTCTCTCTCTCTCTCTCTCTCTCTCTCTCTCTCTCTCTCTCTCTGTCTTTTATTTAATCAATTTTACCCGCTTTTTTTCCTTCCTCAGGTGTTGTGATGTCCGTTAAGCATGACGCCAAAAGGAAGATGGCAGTGCAGAAAAAGATTTCTCGGAAATTGGAACGGGAAAACAGGAAACTCCGATCTAAGATAGAGAAACTTGAGGCGAGTTGTAATTGGCAGGAAATGTGATTATTATAGCACGAGATAACCATGTCTCACATACAATTGGAAACTTTTTTCCCTCGCAATTTCTCAAGTTCACATTATAGAATAAAACATGTTTTGTCGGATCATATGAATACGTTGTTATTATTTTTCGCCGTTATTCATAAATACATGATATATTTAGATTTGATGAATCGAAACTTTCTTAAAGGATAATGTGTTCCCCATTTTGGTTACTATCAAATTATTATATACAAGTGTGACCGTGTGGGGGCTCTTTTTATATATACTCTAACTCAAATGATGCTGTGATTAAAAATACTAAACTATTAACCTGCTAAAAATATGTGCTGTAGTGACAAACAAACTTAAGCCGTATACTGCCACACTCACTTCAATAAGGACACACAGATAAGGTTGGAATAGAATGATAGGATATTTATTACGTTGGAACAGATAAGAATAGATATCTCAAGTTAAAACAACTTGGAACCACACAGTAAAATAAAAACGGGAAAAAAATAAGTAAATTAAACTCTAGTATGTTTGCGAAACATAAATCCGCTCAAACCTCAATTAGAACAAACAAAAACTCTATACCAGGATGGATGAAAGTTACACTTATAATATAAACATCAACTTGACTACAGCGTACACTTACAAACTCTAGTCCGAACACAAAACTAAGTCTTTACAACTTCGATTCTTCAAATCGACAGTAATGAAAACAAAAATGCGCAAAATAATGCTATGAACAAAATAATGCTTCCTGTAGACAATTCAGTCGACAATAAGACTTAAACAAAATCAAAATGATACGAATAGACTCATGGAAACTGTAGATCAATAAATGAATAGCAACGTAACTGTGACCCTAAGTCGACGACGACCAAAATAATAATTCTGACACTTGTAAATAAACAAATGAATGAATGGCAACGTTGACCCTAAGTCGACGGCGACCCTTCCTGTGAATCAAAATAAATGCAAACATGTATACTATCTTTCATAGTGAAATACAAAGATAAATAACTGAAACTTGTAAATAAATGGCAAAGAAAAGACTAAGGCGACGTTGACCCTAATTTGATGGCGTCCCTTCCTGTGAAACAAAATAAATGCAAACATGTAAACTACATGTATCTTTCATAGCGAAATGCAAAGATAAATGCAATGTTATCAGCATCGAATTTACATCCTAAATGAATTAGACTTCACCCGCCAAAGGTTAGTTAAACATTGGCTCAGTAAGCATACCATACTTGTAAACTGGATACACTCAACAGTTCAACAATAAGTCTAGATCAGTCGCTACACTAGTAAATGATTGACCATAAAACTAGTTTAAGGAACCGTTATGATCCACTCATGGTATCCCGCTAGGGAAGTTAGACTCAACACCTGGAGGCGATAGGCAGACTGGTCTACCTGTCTCCGTGGTCTACTAACAATTACCAGCGCACTCCGTCTATGCGCATAGAACTATTGTTAGAACTATCAAAACACACTTCATGTTACAATCTGTAGAGTTTGATCTCTACCAAACAATATGGAATAATCATCTTGCACTAAAGAAAAGTCAAGGCTCAACATAACGTGTGCCTCGCAAATAATTCAATCAATAAACTTATCAGACTTTACAGGCAAGTCTCTTCAAATCATGCTAAGCAGTTCATAACATAACGTCTGATATGAATGCCTAAATTAGGACACGTTAAGCAATAAAATAAGTCTAGTTAATTGTCCTAGAAATCAAACTAAAGTATTGACACACAGTTGCTACACAACATTATGTTGACATAATAACATCAGTAAACCATTTAAGCTCATAGTTATCTCACACCACCAGTAATTGAATATGACTACATCGATGAGAAAAATACTCTTTCAATTACTTATAATGTCCGAGTCGGCCAAAACAGTACACGTTTTGCCGCTCACAAGGAAAGTAAAATAGTTGCAGTTGAACAAGTGGCCCATAAAACCACTGCTCAAGTCATCAGAAAATTTAGTAACATAAAATTGAATGCGTAGTCATAACTGCGCCTCACTAGGCAACAGATCCTCTTATCAATCTCTCCTAACAGATAGAATTCTACAATTACAACTCAAATGGTTGGACTCCAAAAGTTACTCACAAATGAAACGTTGATTACAAAACTTCATAACAAAGTTTACAAACAGAAAAGTAAAGGCATGAATATCTTAATATGCAAACAGGCAAAAATATGACAATTATAATCTAGAGACCAACAATCCCACACAAGGGTTACAGACTCACAAAATCTAGAACTGTAATTAAACAGACATAAATTCAACTCACCCACTGGAAACAGCAAACTTCAGTGAGGTATACAATAATCATTTACAAACTCAAGCAACAGGACAGCGGCGTCAACGGCAGGGCTTCGAAGATGGAGTGACTGAACCTCCAAATTCGCACTGCTTATAAGCAAAACGCGCACATATGAGACGCTTCTAGAAAGTTCTGGAAGATTACCAGCGTGGTTACAATCACGACATTAATCTAGCTAAAGCATCCCATTCACACAAAGACATTCCCTAAACACTTATCAGGCATTCAAGTGCAAATGCTGTAAGGAATTAACTTTGACACTTATTACAGGTAATGCCATGGCTTGTGACTGACCAAGGCACAATTAGCATGTCTAAAAACTGCAGAGCCCACGGACTCAGGAAATTACACGACACTCACAAAGAAACACTTCACTGGACCATAGTTACACTTATTTACATACCAAACGATCAGACCGGACACTCGCAGCCAGATGCTCAATAGTGACACGCAACATACCCTCACACAAAGACGCATTCGTTCAACCACGAAGCGCAGTCTGGAGTGTCCAGCCAGGATGGCGCTACAGAGACAACATACTTATGAAAATACCCCCAACAAGGCCCTATTTACTTTTAGGCTTACATTCTGAATCATCTCGGACTATAATGAAAAGCATACACGTTCTGGCACGCGCTGAAATCACGCTTGCCTTTCAATAAACTAATAGAATATAAATACATAAAATACTACATGTACAGCATTCAAACTGAGAGCGCTCATTAAAATGATTTTTATAAATGTATATGAAAAACATCCCAAAATGTCCAAAAATGTCCACCCGCTCACATATAGATGTAGATTCGATCTTTATAATTGTGTTTTATATTCAAGTCGCGGAATGAGATATTGATTATACTTTTTTTTTGAATAGTGAGACTGTCACTTTGCCCGACTTATTTTTTTAAGGCACGAGCCGCCACTGGCAACCGAGTAGGCGTACTCTTAAGTGTTGTGCTCTTTTTTTTCCCAATTCTAATACATTTCTTTAAAACCGAAACTGAAAGCTTTTCAATCTCAATGCCACTCGATCGACAGAAAAACCCAACCGTTTCTGTTGGCCCGTCACGTGTCAGCCTCATGTTGTCCGCGTGCTCTATGTACGTGTGTGTGTGTATGCGAGTGTGTGTGTGTGTGGTTTTATTATCATACTCCAATCTTTAGCAATGCTTGTGCCGTTTGTTTCGCCTGAGCCCCTTAACTCCAACCTTCATATGACTGTGCCGTTTGTTTCGCCTGAGCCCCTTCTTTCGAAAGACACACGTACAAAAAAAAATTATTGTATAACGAGCTACAGGATGACGTCGATTGGAGATTTCAAGAATTTTTAATTGTTATTATTTATAATAAACCGGACTTTTATATAGTCAACAAAAACACTACTTCGTGTGTCTCTTATTCCTTTTTTGTTGTTGGTTATTCTAAGTTATTACAATATTGTTATCGACAAAACTAATATAGCTGTACTTCAGCTAGGCTACTATTATCATTGCATTGTTACTGGTCTAAATGTTTTAATATGGCCCGGGCTTATGTGCAGTCTATGGGTTTTTAAAGTATCTCTATAGAGAAAGCGAGTTCTCTCCCTCTTTTCAGGTTTAACGCGTCCTAGGTTCCCCTGGGGGATCCTATGATCGAGTTATGGATGGGTTTTTATGATCGACCCCTCGAATGGTCTATGTTAAAGTAGACTGTGCCTAGACTAGTGCTTATGTGGGTTGTGTTTATGTTTAGTAAGTCCATGTTTTATTTTATCTATGCTACCTATGAGCCTTAGCAATGTTGAGTTTTAATACTGAATTAATATTTGGAGTAAAATCCCAGGATGTGCTGTGATAACATAGACCTAGATCTAACTATAGAAGTAGTCCGTTTTACCGTTGTGTGGAACTATGATGATCCTGTTACTTACAGATTACAGATTTTGTACCGGCTACATTATAGAGATTTGTATGATGTCGTTTTCAAAAGTGTGTTAATCTTTTCTTAGTGTGTGTGTGTGTGTGTCTTTGTTTTCGCAACAGTGACAAACAAAACCTCCCCAGCCCCCACAGAGTATAATAATTATAATTTTTTTTTATCTGGGCCAGCCCCAGCCCCTGTGTTTTCAATTTGAAACTGGAACTGAAACTAGAACTAGCAGTTTAAGGTGTCGGTCAATAAAATGCAATGCTACTAACATCGATTTTAGAAGCACATTAATTATTTAGCAAATAAGAACGAGATTTCTAAATCCCGTATTTATACAACCCCCCTTTTTTACCCATCTCTTTCTTTTTTTCCTCGCCGATATTAGAATTTTTACGCAGACAGTTTTCAGTTTCACTTAGGCCAGCTTGTCTAGGATTTGAAACG